>QOVD01000167.1:0-35188 GCA_003521225.1 Tuber microsphaerosporum | reverse complement strand
ACTACCTTTCGGAAGCAGTCTTACTGACACCTGCTGCAGCTGCTTCGGCCTAAACATGCTCACAACCCTCCCCCTGGAAGCCTTCGTCTGCCGCGAGGTGATGGAGACCTACTACTTCCCCGGAGAGCCCTTCAACATGAACCGCCACCTGATATTCTCCTCCGCACTGGTAGTCTCTGCAACGGCGCTGTCACTAATGACCTGCGACCTCGGTGTCGTGTTCGAGCTCATTGGGGCTACATCCGCATGCGCACTTGCATATATCCTGCCACCGCTGTGCTACATGAAGCTTGCGTCGCGGTCATGGAGGACGTATGCTGCCGGTGCGACGGTGGCATTCGGGGTTGTGGTCATGATGATTTCGCTGCTACAGAGCGTTTATAAGATGATTTCAGGGAGTGGGGGGCCTCAGACTTGTTAGGGGAGGAGGCGGTCCTTAAGATTTGTTCTTGAGAATCTGAGTCCTTAGAATTGGAATTAGGAAGGTATGGAGTATTTAAATGGTGGTCTGTGCTTGGGACACTGCATGGGGGGATTTTTTTTTTTTGAGGTGGGGGGAGAATTGGTGTATGTAATTTGTGCTGTACGATACTAGAAATTTATATCTTTCTCGTTCTCTTCTACCAGCCGGTAGGGCATGCTAGGCTACCGTTAGAAGCGGTGAAGGAGTCAAAAGAAACACTAAGAACGATATCTTAAGCCACACAAGGGACTACCTAAGTATATTTAACCCCAGGATCTCCGTATCTCATCTCCACAGATCTGAATTAGACTATCAACAAATTGCACGTACAGCAGCGCGACCTAAAATCCCTGGCAAACCTAACGAATCAAATAAGATATCGGGAAGAAAAAAAAAAGAAAAACCCAACGCCCATCGCTCAAATATCCCTAGAAAGCAAGACACTTTTTTTGTGAAAAAAAAAAAAAGGAAAAGAAAAGAAAAGAAAAGAAACGATCCCTCCCACAGATATCATAATGGCATACCGCACACTACCGAACCCTAGTATCCAACGCCAACCTCTCTGCAACCTCCAAATCGCACATACCCCTCATCAGCTCCTTAAACCCCTTCAACTCATTAACACCAGTGTTGATGCTCTCAACATCCTGGTGACTCTGCACCCTAACGGCAGCCTTGAGGGTCCAAGACTTGGCCGGGTCGAGAGGCTGCAACCCAGACGCCGGGTAGGGGCTTCCGTACTGCGCGTAGGGGGCAGCGGGGGGCGGAGGAGAAGGCTGGGAGGGGAGCAGTACCTGACTTAACGTGATGATGATATTATTGTGTATCAGCGTGGACACCGTCATAAAGTAAGTCGTTTGTAACCTTTCAAATTTTAGCAAACCGAAGAAAGAAAGAAAGAAAGAAAGAAAGAAAGACTAGAGGAGAAGGAGGGGGTGGTCGGAACAAACATAAACCCCAAACTATCCACCAACCCCAAGGCATCCCCCTCACCGAACCCAGCTCCGAGTACATTCCTAGAAGTAACCGGCTTCCTCGTTACCTCCGGAAGGTCCTCCAATCGTATACGCCATTTCTGACTCTTCACGTCGTATCCCTTCTTTCCTTCTTCCCCTTCCCCTTCCTCCTGTTTTTGCTCCTCGGGTACGATGGAGATCAGCTGTAGGTAGTACAGCTCCGCGTTCTGTCCTGGCTGGCGCGGTCGCTTGGGCTTGTAGACTAGGTGGTGCTCCAGCGTGATCTCCGGGAGCATGCCGGTTATGCCTGAGATTACACGGAGGATTTGCGGCTGTCGGGCGGCGGGGATGTGTGAGTAGAGGGAGAGTTCTTGGTAGGTGCTCTGAGCGAAGGAGAGGTGGGGTGGTGGTGGCATTTTGTTGTTATTGTTGCCGTAGTGGTGGTGGGAAGGTAGGTATTAATTGGGGTTAACTCACGGGGGAGATGGAGATGGTTGATGCGAGACTGGAGCGTGAGGTGTTGGTGACGGGGAAACCTTTTTCCGGTCTCGAGGCGAAGTCAATGGGTCGTTTACCGGTTACTGAGGTCTGGATGAATGGGCGGGTATGGGAGTGTTGTTACCATAACTACCGGTATTCGGTAACGTGTACTAATAGGCTAGGTAGTGATGGACAAGTAATGATTATTCGCTTTTATTAGAGATCTCCGTCAATTAAAATAATTACAAGAGTAGGTAGGTTCTGGTTATCCAATTGAGAATTATGTTGTCCAAGACAATGAATGGTAAAGAGAGAAACCTAACATTACTCCAAATTCCAGCCCCCCTGCTCATCCCCCCTCTTATATACTTCACCCTACGGCCATTACCCAATCTACTACGACGTTGCCCCTAGCTCTAACTAGTAACTAAACCCTAGGCTACTATTTATTCAGCCAATTTATTACCTCCTACCAGTTCTAGTACCATATCGCATAGCCAACGGCCAATAGCAACCAAACACCAATGATAGCAAATGAATATTAATCTAAGGTGTTACTTGTATTGTAACCGATTATAATATAAGGAATAGCAATATCAGACCGCCACCCAGTACTCAACTTCCTATTAACACTTGTATCCCAACCAAATGCTCAAGTTCGAACCATCAAACTTCTTTCTCTCTCTATGTCGGCCATTGGAACTAGATTTCTCACAAACTAGTGACCGGAGTATGCACGGACAAATCTTACACAACCGAAAAATCACCTTTCCCATAAACAAAACCTCAAAAAGAAAGAAAGGAAACTTATTACCTTCTCTGCACCGAGAGATAAAAGCTCGCCCAGAAACTCAAAAAAAAAAAAAGAAGGCAACAGACTGGTCACGCGAAACGCGCAACCAGGCAAAAAAAAAAAGCTACAAAGGGATTAAAAAGAGAAGCAAAAGAAACTTTCAACCACACCAGACACCCAGTTCCAAAAAGCAGACTGATACAGAAAAGATACAATGAAACAAACATGACAAAGCGAAGAAAAATATGATATAACACCATAAGGATATTTTCTGTCTCACTTCCCATTTATTTGCAAGATTGGAGTTGTCTTGCTACCCTTCCTCCTCCCGGCCCCGTGAACAATCACAGGCGCTTGTTTTGGCTGTTTTGGTGGCTTCGGAGGCTCCTTCATCAAGGTAGGGTCAAGCTTTGCGGGCACTAAAGCACGCAGGTTAGAATTAGTAATGCTAGAAGCAAAATTAGTGGAATATCGTACTTCTGTTAGTCGCGACCGTAGTTTCCGAGCGATGTCTAGAGCTAGACCCTATAGAAATAGCTCCAGTGGTCTGCCATATATGTTCTGAAGTATCCTGTAGGTAAGTGATACCTATAAATCGACACACCAGTCAGATAAGCTCCTTTATATAGCCAGTCACAGAATGCGGGAACTTACTAGACTTCGAAAAGAATCCGGACTTCCCTCGATTCTTCTTTGACAATATAACCTCATCGAATAACTTAATTGAAGGATCAGATGCCTTTTTCGACTCCCGATCATGAATAAACTCGCTGAAGGCTTGGGTTTGCTCAAGCATCTGGATAAACATCGAGTTCTCTTGCGGCATGCTTTTCAAGAATCCTTCCATATTAAACCTATAGATATTACCGGCCTTCTTCCCGTCACCAGTTGCGGGGCCAAGGAATTTCCTGTAGGTATAGAACAAGCTGGCGAAACACCTAACAAACGCTGCTCGGATCTGATCGGAATGGAAGGCTACAGGGCACGGTAGCCCGATTTGGGAAGAACAACGAGCATGTGCACTTACTCGACAGCCTAATTATTCGGGGCGCATTAGCATTCCTAATTAGAACAATCGCCTAGGCCACTTACTTGAGCATTTATAGATCCCTTCGTCTGATTTCTCGTCGCATATTGAGCACACCGATTCAACATCAGTAGGCTTCCACTGTAAGCAATGGCCCTCAACCCATTTGGTGGTATCAGTATTCCTCACAGGCTGCATCAACATGCTTGGCATGATAGTTGATGCAGCAAGGGTAGAAGGTGCAAACACCGAAGGTGGGTATGCATTGAAGATCGACTGGCTGTCTCCAGTCCCCAGTGAAGAGGTTGAGGGCGAAGGGGAGTGGTGGGCGAACGGCAGACTAGGCCTTCGGAGTGTAGGTGTGCGCTCAAACCCGAAGGAGGAGCTACGCCGAGAAGCAGCATCGAAATTTCCAGATCTCTTCCCACGAAGGGTTGCGGTTAGTGTGAACCCAGTGTCTGCTCTGCCAGCACTGTTGCCGGTCTGGGGTGGGTGAACTGCCGACTTTGGTGAGTGGGGTGAAGGTGGCGAGGTCCCTCTTATAGTTCCACTTGTGCCCGGCCTATCTGTCCGAGTAGGATTTTCTGCCCGAGATTGCAAGAACGCGTTAAAAATCAAGGGCCTTGGTGCAAAGTCCGATACGGCTGCATCCCCGAACGATGTCGAATTCAAATTCACCAGCTTTGCGAGGGTGCTTGGGTGAGGATTGGGCGTATAGATCCCCGCATTCTCGGACATGAACATATTATGAGGGAATGTCTCAATGGCATACTGAGGAGGGCCAACTGGGACACCATAGCGATTATGATGTGGAGCGGCAAGCTGTAACAAGGAAAGGAGCTTCCTTCTCTGTTGCCTAGGGAGCAGAACTGGTGGGGTTGAGGAAATGATAACATCCGAGTCAAGATCAACGCAAACGAAATCCTCCTCAGGGAGCTCAAGTTTTTCATATCTCCGCTCAATACCCACGATATAGGGGCAGGGTGCCTGTTTCAAGTTAGCCTTTGACAACTCAAAAATAACGAATAAAGGTATACCTCTAACGCTGATAACAAACGTGCGGGAAGGACCGGAATGTATATCCCGAGCCACTGTAACGGGTACATTAGATTGATCAATGCCCGTGACACAATGTGCAGCATCGAAGTATGAGATGATAGTAATATTATCCGCGATTCAGCCAAGGCAAACTATGGAAATCGTTAGAAATAGCTTGTGAGGGTTAAAAACATGGAACTTACCTCAAACATTGTTACAACATTCGGGAGTGACAATGACCTAAACAATGCATATATATCCGTCTATAAATAGATCAGAAGTTGTTCAAGACTAACTAGAAAGGAACGGAATAATCACATTACGGGATCCAGGCAATTCATTTGCCGCTTCCTTTCTGGCATACATCCGTAACTCCCTCACGGCCACCTCTACCTGTGTCCTGGAAAGGTCTGGTGCGGGAGATTCGGAGCACAGGTTCACAACGTATCTATCCACAATTAGTGGCAACCCGACCGAACAGCAAAAGCAGTACATACCGTTCCAGCGGTTGCCAAATTCCAATCCTTGGTGACGATAAAGGCACTCTCTGGATCGCGCCACTTGTCATGGGAACAATCACAGCCTTCAACCATTCTTTCCAAAAATTCACGAGGGAAGCATCCTTGCCCAAAATTCCGTAAGCGCGTGGAATCCAAAGCCCAGTTTCTCCATCGGTCAGCCCTTCGATCTTTGAAGCTGCGCCATGACGAACAGGCCGCAATAGATCGGCCATAAGACCAATCTTCTCTTCTGTGGCAATGATCTCCTCATCCAATTCCTCTCTCTTAACTGGATCCGACACTACCGAAGGCAATTTTGCCAATAATTTGGAAAGCTTAGTTCTCTCTGCCGCTAGCCTAGTAATCTGTCAATATTAAAATACCATATTATAGAGTGGGAGACCATAATATCACCTCTCGCCCAAACTAGTAGCTAGCTCCCGTTCCTCGTCCGTCATGTTATCCCTCCTCCATTCCTCACATCTGCGCTCCAGGTCTTCGGCAGCTTTGGGATTAAGCGGGATCCATATAGTAACACATATACCGTGGAGGCGAGCGTTATCAGCCCCAGTCATAGTCTGTAACACATATGAGCCTCAATTACACAAAAGCTTCAGGGAGCGACTCAAACGTACAAATCCATGCCAGGTAGACCTTGGCCTCTCGTCGGCGGAAACTATGTTGACATCATTTGGAAATGCAAACATTGGAACATAATCTGGGAATGGCCCTCTTCTCTTCGCTTCCTCGGTCAAATGTTTAGGTGGATACCGATCCAAAAGCACTGGTTCAAACTTTCGCTTCAATGGATGCATATTGGGCGAAGAATTAAGAGGTTGTGGCGTAGGGATAACCGAATTATAATTGGACATCCTCCGTGCCGTCCTTATCGATGCTGTATATATACGAAATTTCGTTAATTAACCTTGAAAAAATCTTCCAACTCCTATCAACCAGGAAGAACCAATTCTTACAAGCTCTATTGACTGCCGACGGAGCTCTCCGCATTGATGTCAAGTCCCTCAAAGAAATCCTCCTTCTCAACGATCCCGTCTTTTGCAGGCTTATGTCCTCGTTCACTACCCTCTGTGCTCGGGGGTGCATGACTGGTTTATTTGGTACAACAGTACCCGCACTAAATGACAATTCGTCCAAAAAGCTATCCCTCTCCGCAGCAAATTTTAAGAGCGCATCATCAAAGTCCCGGTCCGTCATCCCTTTAAATGTAGTCACACGTTCCTGACTCCCAATGTTGGTATTAGTGATCGTCGAATTACTCGAATTGGACCCGTTTCTCATCAAATTGCTTGGAGTCGCGGCTCTAGACGAAAACCCTCCTCCTTCATTGCCTTCTACCTCATTGTTTCCTCCCTGAATGTTTGGAACCGGGGTGGTGGGAGATATCTGGGGCTCCTCCTCCGGTGGTGACGGAAGACCATTCGATGTCGTGGGTGACCTATTCCCATTCCTCGATACAGCAGCAGGCGCTTGTAGAAGGGTTTCCTGAACCTCCTCTTCAGCCTCTATGGCTTCCAGCAACTGCTCTGCGAAGCTCCGTCTAGTAGGCTTCGAGTCTTGGGCCAGGTGTTCTCCATACGATATGGAGTCTATACCTGCTATCCAAAAGTAGTCGGCCAATGGAGGTTCCGTTGACGGAGGATGATTCATGGTACCGTGTGTTTATTTTTTTTCCCCAATAAACTTCCGGCAGTGAAAGTGTTGTGCTGCTGTCTAGAGGGACTGCTGCAGGAGCAAACTTTTAGTGAATTTGGCCGGCTGGCAGGTCTGGGGAGAGAGCAGCGTGTGCAAGGGGGGCAAAACTGAGGTAAAGAAAAGAAAAGAAAAAGAGTTATTAAAAACAAAGAGGATTCGTTCACGACATTCGACAAGATCCCGGTGGAGAGTTAAGCAAAGGAAACGAGGAGACAGCAGCAAAGCAGAAAGCAGAGAGTGGTGGTGCTAGAGGGGGCACTCCCGAGTTTGGTGTGGTGGAGGTAAAGGGGCAACAACTTTAAGGCACAAGGGCAATACTAGTACACCACTACCGACAGACGCTATCAGATCCCAAAGTAACAACAGTGGCAGAGGAAGACCGATGTGTGGATGTCCCTATTTTCAAAGAACTCCCTTCACAAGAGAAAGGTGAAAAAGTATTAAGAAGGTGAAGGACAGAAATCTATAAAAAGGGAAGGAAATAGAAATCGAGGAAAAGGGAAGAAAAAGAAAGAAGAAGAGCAGGCCCTTCAGAGAGGAATGGAGAAGTACAAAAAAGACAAAACAGAAGAGGAACACCCCAGCAACGAGGTTCCAGCGAGTTGCGACGCCAACCACAAAATCCAAGCACACACGCACAGAGGATGGGAAGGGTCCGCACAGACTGGGCGCAGGCCCAGGAACAGACAGGCAGAGCAAGACAGGGGAGACCCTGAGGACTTACCGGTACCCCCAAGGACTTTGGTCTCCGGGTTCACTTCCCCCCCCAGCTATCACGTCCAGTCCGAGGAACATTGGTTACAGGAAGTGAAAAGATGATAATAGGCCTTAAAAAATTGGGGCTCCTCGTGCAAAGCTGGGAAGGTTGCAGGTTGCTTCCGTGTCTCTCTGTCTACAGTTTTCTGGCGCGTCTTCTTGCCCGTTCTCCCTCATTCAGAAGTCCTTACCACGGTCCTCCGTCACTCTTCGAGGGAGAGAAGAAGGGGAAAAAACAAAAAACAAAAAAAAGCAAAGATGGCATCCTAAAGGACGGCTCTAAGTTACAAAGATGAGCAGAAAAATGATAAAAGGCCGAAAAAAGCACGACCACGGGCAAAGCCAAGATCGAGCCTAATACAAAAAGAAGGAAAAGAAAGGAAAAATAGAAAAATGAAATGGGCTGCCAGAGAATTGCCATGGGTGAGGGCGATCTCTGCTCCCCCAGAACTGGTTAAAGGACAGGGGTACCCTTGATCCACCCCTTAGGGATTATACAAATCCACACTTTCTTTGGCTGATGCTCACTGGGTGTGCGGGAATGCCCAGTAAAAGCACACAGCAATGCGCAATCACTCGAGATGCAAGCGAGATCTTCAAGATTGAAATCCAGTGGAAATTTGAATTCCAGTAGCTACGGTCAGATATCTATCCCAATGCCTCTGCGGCAAGTGCTGTGCAAAGTGCTGAGCACCGTCCTACTCTGCGGGCACTTGTATAGGCACGGTATAGTTGAATGATTCCTCTTTCACCTAGCCCTCTTCACATCTTCCCGTCCTTCCTCAAAAGCTAGTGCTGTCCTCTAGTGATACAGGTACAATACCAGCACTCTGCCTCCGCTCTACCGTGCTCGAGTTGAAGCAGGACACCTAGGGTATAAATTCCCATACAAAAGTGACCAGCTTCGGCTCGGCCGTGCGAGCACAAGTGCTCGAGAGTGCTTTGGGCCATCGCAGGATAAGCTACCGTATGATAGATAAAGCTTACTCTGGTGCATCCGCGCGGTATCTTGATAATTGCCGTCAAGAGCTATCATACACACCCAGGCGTCCATTGCACACACGAGAGCAGCAGAGCCCCCCTCTGCTCGAGCATCGGCGGAGGAGGTTTGTTTGTAATCAATGCTGTCGAGCGGTTCACTCAAAGTGAGCAGTTCGTAACCTCCTTCCCCCTAACTCGCTCAAAAAGAAACACATCACATCTGAAAGGAGATGACTGTTGGGAATCATATTTGTCTAAAACATACATAATACTCCCTAATTCAATCCCGTCTCAAATACTGGTAATGTATGATCCAATATACTTGGATCTATCTAAAGCCACTGTATCTTGCCCGGCTATTCTAGCCTACAGGTATTATACTGGGTAGAGGCAGCATATTTAAACCAGTTGGAAGGATTTGACCCCCTTCCCCCTATGCAGCAGAACTTCTAAAAATTGATGACGGAAATCCTACCAATCCAAGGGTCTCCATATAATTGATTGTGGGTACATTGAAGAAAAAAAAACCTCATATACATGGAGGATGAAGAAGAGGGGGGGGGGAAAGGGGAGGAGGACAATCCGGAGAATTGTTTAGATCAAGACACTCCTTTGAAATTGGACAATTAAGCCCGATAATTCGTTCCATGTAAATTGATACACACCTAGATCCTGGGGAAAATGCTGTCTCTGTGCAACATCATCGTGGTACGCTGTGCTGCGGGTATCTGCTCCAACTTTTCACCAGAGACAGTTGACGCTTGGGAGAGAAGCATGAGCTGCCAATAAAGTTTAAAGCAGGATTCCACGATTCTATCAGGCCGAGCCGGTACTTGAGTACGGAAGCCTACCAGAGAGTTCACGCACACACACAGTGCCAAACAGTGCCCTGCCTAATTCGGAGCATTGGGCGATCAAGCCTCCGACTTGTTTTTCCAATAGAGGGGATATTCTCGCTTTGCCTGGATTCCGGATCTTTTTCATCCTGGTTGCGTGGGTGGTGGCGGTGGTGGTGGTACAAGTACCCCTTATTGCAAAATGGTAGAGAAAATATGTGAAACTCCCCGCCGAGGCAGGAGGTGGTGGTGGTAGTAGTCGTGGTGGGTGCAAGTAATGCCTACTGCTCAGACATCGATTCATATCTGGGCTGGATGGATTATTGGCCACCGGCGACCAATTCCTGTTCATCCAAATTCAATGATCCCCTCCTCCTATTATCATCTATGTTCTTAAACAATCTATTATATAGCGCAGTAGAACTGCCTCCGTAGTTGACATGATGCTCTTCCAAATATCGTATAGCGCATCTCCTTCGCCCCTCTTAACTCACCGTATCGCAATTCCCCAAGAAGCAAACAAACATCCTACAACTCACCTCCGAGTGATGAAAATACATTCCAAATGTAAACCGGCATCCGACCCACTGGCAACTCTTGTAGATACAATAACATAAGGTATAGTATTGCACGAGTATCGTGACCATCCCCTCGTATTCACCCAAGTCATGCAAACCCCACAATCCAGCCTAGCCTAGTCCGTATTCGAAATAAGTCTCACAACGGGAAACTTATGCATCAAAGGTATCGTACTCGAGTACTTGCACTCTATGCAATATATGTTTCAGTCACTGTGCCAATTCATCCAATTTCAAAAAAGCTTTAGCTGAGGGCAAGCAAGTCCTCTGCCTACAAACAAGGTATCCCCCCAACCCTTCCAGGAGCATATTTTATTGATCTTTTCCTCCTTTCTCAGGTTAAGTACACATACCGGCACCCGTAGAGCAGACGGAATTGTCAAACAAAAATAGATAAGGAGGGAGAGCGAAAATAAAAAGGGGAAAAAGAAAAGAAAAAGAAAAAGCAAATTGTGTCAATCAAAGTGTTTGATTTTCGTTGTCGTGTCCGTAAGTGTTTCGTTCTGGTACGGTTCCGGCGCGGTGTGGTACTAGAGTGCCTTGCAGTACCGGTGCGAGCACAGCATAGTAGCACGGCCGTAACTTCATCCAACGCGGTTGATTCCCCGGGAATATCTTGTTCCACGATAGACCTATTATACCGGTATCTGTCACTTGCATATTAACGGACTGACTGCCGACGGGGGGGTAATAGTGGGAGGTGCGGAGGGAGGGAGGGATGGAGGGATGTGCATTGTACGACCCTATATGAGTATCATGGAAAAATAGCTTCTCCTCCTGATTGCTGCTGCCAGGAACGAACTTTATGTATGTCTATCCATCCGTGCCGCAGCCCCCTTGTCCAGCCGTTTGCAATTTATTTGCATTTGTACCACTATCGAGATTTGCTGCTCCCCAACACCGAGGCTGCTTATCACGCAACCCTCTCTCTAAAAAGAAAGAATCGCAGCTGCATCGGGTTGAGACGCTTTGCAGATGATGTATCTCCCATCCATCAATTATTCTGGTACCAAGGTGCGCATTCTAATACCATCCGCTCCTCCCTCCCTCTTTCATAAGGCACTTCAAACATCTACATCCAGTAAACACCACCTCAGCTCATCCATCCTAATTCGGTTCGATCCAGTCAAACAAACTCCGAGTTGAAGAAATCAAAACTTGAGCGAAAACACTCGCTCGTAGCTTGCGACTTGTACTCGAGCGCTGATGAGAAAGGGGGTCACGAACGAATTGAACAGTTCCAACAAAAGGGTTGGTTGAGCCGCCAAATAATTTGGCTGCGATAGTGTTGTGTCTCGGGTATGCCGTATGCCCTCGCGTTGTGCTAGTATGACATGACTACTATGGTTTGTTTTAGCTACCAAGCAAGCAAGCGTGATAGTTTGGGGAATCATGCTGATAATGCTGATAATTATGGCGTAAGTTTAATTAAATTTACCTGCCTGTCGGTATTTCGGGTCGTTCGAGTCAGAATTGGTGACGGATCGATCAATCAATTGATAGGGCACAACAATCGGATAGAAAGGTTTTCCCGCCTCGAGTTATATAAAGATAGGAGTAGTACCTGTTCAGTAAGGGGGTCCGTCGTAAGGCTTCCACCGTAACTATGATCAATTGATATTTCGAGCCCTTCGGTCTGGGATTGGTCGACGAGGCGTATAACGTCACTTGTATCTCTACCCCCATCTGCCGTAAAAATTGGAATAATTGAGAATCTCGCGAGGACGTTGGAACGGCTCCCCTAGCATCACAAGGTCCGCCGCACCCTTTTGTTTGTCTCAGCTGGGAGAATCCTTTTGTTGTATTTTCTCCCCTTAATTAAGGGAGAGAAGCTCTGGGCACCATACCGTACCCAGCGCCAATCTCGGTATCTATTTATCCACCAACTATCATCATGGACTATCACGTTCAGGATGGTACGCGACTTCAACTATCTGTAGGGCTGGAAAGTCCGTGTAACCGTCCACCTCTTCTTGGCAAGCCACTCGAAGATCAACCCAGCAGCAAGCGGGCAAATATTCACTTCACGTTTAGGGAAGTGCTGTGCTGCCGCAAGGAAACGGCAAATTCATGCTGTGGGTACCCGTCCCTGCTCCACTTAACACCAAACCGAACGAACGGGGATGGCATGAACGCGGGTTTTGTCGTTAGCACCGTATTATACTTAGTAAAAGGTGCGGGTGCTCGAGTACGAGTAAGTTACCTTCTCTCTTCAACACAGCACGATAACAGAGCGGGGGGGGTTATCACGGGCACTTGCATCATACTGTGGTGTCACAGTCCAAAATTTAGTTGGCGCAGAAACCCCCCCTTTTTGTAGTTAGGTTCTCCGACAAGATCCTGCCGAAGCACTTCCCGAGGTCAAGCTTCGGCGTTTCGCTTTGATGAAGACCTTCCTCGTTCCGCGATTCGCCTCCTGGAACTGCACCTTACTTTGCTAGAATACCGCACACCGACATCCGAGAATATCCACTTTTTTGCACTCTTGAGGCGGTAAAAATACCAAAGGCCTAACCTGCCCCTGATATAGCTTGTGGTGGCGTGGTATTGCTTCGAGGTCTCTAAATAGTACCGTGAATTCTTGCCTGTTTAGACCGCTAGTATCTACACTATCCCTTATGAAGTATCTGAACATTTGAGTCTGAACTTAGTGTGGGCACTCGGACGTGCACAGATAATCTGCCATGCAAATTTATGATCCCCGTGTTCAGGCACTTCTTGCTGGGCTTGTAACCTAAGAAATCCTCTGGGGTATCGATCGTACAAGTATCACGCGATTTAAGGTATATGTGTGGGTTTATATATATACATACATATACCTGATTTCACACGTGCAACCCTAGCCTCCCTGTTGACAGATATCCTCTATCTCCACATGCCGACCTCCACTCAATACTCAACTGGCCGAGTATCTTCTTATCATTGGGGATCGCGTCTTCTTCCCTCTTCTCTTCTGTCTCTTCTGGATATAACAAGAACGCAACTTGCATGACATCTCGAGGGCCGAGCATGGGTGTGTTTTTGGGGTCCCCTCGGTCGTCCCCTCGTCCAGTTGACCCTCGCCAATTTAGACTTGTAGCTGCCCATCCCCTCTTTGTACCCATGTTTACCATGTCTAGAGATATCGGGCCGTCCCCCATATTTTCAAGCTGTGCCTCCAAGATAGCCCGGCCACCGGGGAGGGCCCCAATCTTTGTCCTGACAGTCAAGCATTGTTGAGCGATAAATTGGTATAATTTACGGAAAGTCCTAGCTCGTCCGGGCATTTCTTCTTCGCCTTCACCACAATCCACTCGCTTCGGTGCTTCGGTGTACGTTACGGTAACTGCCAGAATATGGCTTCCCTCTTCTTTCAGATCATATTTGACAATCTTTTGAAGGGACATGGCAGGATGCAAGTCGGCCGCCTGTCGCTCATCCCCACCAAGTTCAAGATTGAGGGTAAGTGACGGTGTCTGCATCTCGGCACTGATCCTAACACCGGTTATTATTGAGGTAGTTTCATTGTTTGCTGATAAACAACAACTGAAGGTTTCTCCAATGTATGCATTTCCGAAAGCTGGTGGAAGGGTGAGCTGTAGGGTAATCGGTTTGAGTGCTTAACAGTCAGCTGCCATTATTTCTCTGAATCTAGATACCCTTCGGCTTCAAAATCACGCCCCGTACCGAGGCGGGTCAGAATTTGGGGGCCAGCGTAGATATGACGTACCAAAGGGCTCAGGATGAAGGGGTCATCGGCGGGATGTGAGGGATATGCATGTGATTGCCGAGAGAGCTCATCTAGCTCTGGGGACTGGTTCGAGGAGGTGGCCTTGGGTAAAGGGTGCTGTTCTGAAAGCGAGGGTCTGGAGAGTCTGGAGAATTGTTAGCATAGAGAATGGGTAAAGCCGGTCAGGTACAAAATATTTCCGAGGCTGTGACATACCTGAGGACCTTCAAGGAGATAGAGTGGGGTTCTTTAACCTCCGAAACCGCTCGTTCACGCGGCATTCTATTCGGACTGATTGCGAATTGCTAGGTGGGGAGGGTGGTGTGCTCGAGTAGATGTCAAAAGCAGGAGGTCAGGTGGAAGACGGAGTCCAATCTAATACGATACCAAAGATTGAGGGTTGGTGTCGATAGTATGTGAGACTCGGTGGAAGCTGCCGGATTTGGAGCTCCGGCGTTTGGTGTTGATTGATCGGGCAACGACACCAGCCCATCCATGCATGAGCCGTGCCAAGCTACCACGTTATTCTTGGATTAATAACTCAACGGCGGTATTTTGTACCATATCCTAAAGCGCATTCCGATATTTTGGTCTTCAACAGATTTCGTCGAAATCCTATCCCCACGAAATACCCCGCATCGCATCACTGGCTACCACACAATATCGAATGACGGTTCCTCTTCAGCGAGTCGGCTGCCTACAGTTGACTCTGGACACTCCAAAAGGTAAGTAACTAACTGCAGAGCACACACCGCTCTCTTCTGTGCTGGTGAAAATTTTCTCTTTCCCTCCCCCCGCCCCCGCCATCTCCATAGTTTTGAAATCAGACTTGAAAGGTAGCGCGGACTCGTGACTAAGTAATTCACGTGTGCAGGGCGTGGGGTGTTTGTTACCCGTAAAATTGAGGCTGGCACAGTCGTTGATACAGCACCGGTCATCATCTTGAACAAAGAGCAATTCGACAACTGTATTCAGCACTCAGTGCTGCTGCATTACAGCTAGTAAATGCCTCCTCCTCCTCCTCCTCCTCCAGTTCCCTTTGCTGCCCCTCCAACATCATCTTCCGCAACCACCTCATCCATTGATTGAGCATTCATCGTCAGCGATACCCCCACACTTTCCTCTGATTGGTAGAGAAACCTACCACGTACTCGAGTGCTTCATGCGTTTAAACAAGTGTTGCTCAAATCTGTCACAGTGGTTGGCCAAGAGCCTGTGGAACGACAGGGAAATACACGATACATTAGGCAATTGTTCTAGGACTTGGATCCATGTTCAATCACTCGTCATTGCGACAAAACATCGGATGGAAGCGAGATTTGGGGAAAGAAGTAATTGTTTATACGGCTTTGCGTGATATAGCGGAAGGAGAAGAGCTATTGATATCTTATGGATCGCATCTTACATTCGAAGATGTTGAAGCGGCTCAGACGGAAGAAGGCGAGGACGTCACAGATGTTTTAGCTCGAATTGATATCTAATCGAAATTTTAGAGTAAAGCCCAGTTATGTATCTTACTGGGATAGGGTAGAGTCTGATAATAGAGCAAGGGTTAGGGTTTAAACTATACCCACACAGCGCAGGAGCTTGTGGGTGGTCGAAAGAGTCGACAAAACGTCAGTGGCGCTGAGAAACTGTGTCACGTTAGCTTCCCCACTCCCAGAAACCTCTACCAAGCTCTCCGTTCCGTCTTCTGAATTTGACCACCGACCATACCCTCCTCTTACAACAGCTTTCCCCGCAATTCCTAACAAAACCAGAGAACCTAAACAGGTATCAAGCGTAAACCCCGAAGCAATGGGCTACCAGAACGATAATATTGCAGCTGGCTCCTCCTCGGGAACGCGCGCGACCCGCTCCAGTAGTAGGCCCGCTCCTCAAGCTGAAGCTTCCTCATCACTTTTCGAGCCACAAAGGCTCGCTGAAGCCCCGAGGGGGCGTGGCCGCCCGCGCAAAATCGCTCCAAAGTCAGCACCGCAAAAACAAGAGCTCCCCAAGAAACGTGGTCGCCCGTCTAAGCGCAAGCTTATGGATGAAAATCAAGGTGATGACGACGTGGTTGTGATTGAAAACGCGTCGACATCGGCTCCAAAAGCAATGGAAAAGGGAGAACAGAGCGTTGTTCCTATTGCCTTTGCCCCCCCCCCATCCTACCCTTGTTGCTCCATCCGTTGTTCCGCAACCTGTTCTACTCACACAAGAACCCCCACAAAAGCAAGCAAAAGTTGCCCCTTCTGCTTCTAAGAGCTCTAGTGCAGCACAGGAGAAACGCGCGAAGATATGGCGTAAGCAGCCGCCTAAAGCTGTAGGTGAGAGAATTGGCCGTTGTCTTACTCAGAGGATGGTCGTTCTTGACAGGCAGAGAGTTGTGGAAAACGATATTCCCCAAGAGATCGTCAAGATTGCGGGAAGCACCGGAAATGTTTACACCGTTCATATCAAGCAGGTTCCTGTTTGCGATTGCCCTGACTCGGTATGGATGTCCGCTCGGCCACCTATTATGAATATATGCTAACAAGCCTTACTGTAACTCCAGAGCCCAACGTGTAAACATATTTTATATGTATTGCCAACTTTCCTGTGGCATATGTTTGTGATATAACGGGCCTGCTGACATTGTGTCAAAAGGTGATGATGAAAGTTTTGAAAGCACGCAGTGATCTCGTGTACCAAGCTGCCCTACTCTCGGCTGTACGTGAGCCCTTCTTCGGTCATGACTTTTACTGGTTTCCAATCCGACTAACAATGTTAAATAATAGGAGTTAAGAGAAATATTCGCAAAAGCACCACCAGTTCGCTCATCCGGCGAGGGTGCGGGCAGTAGCGCTCAAAAGCCACTAGATGAAGATGACTGCCCCATCTGCTATTGTCCATTTGAGGAAGGTGGCCATGAGGCGGTTGTCTACTGCAAGGCGCAATGCGGCACAAACGTTCATCAAGTATGTTACCAATTGTGTTCACTGGCCTTGAGAGCAATCCATCTCCATGCATGTCTAACAAATATTACAGAGTTGCTTTCGCCAATGGGCCTCAACTAAAGGAGCCGGAACTGTTACTTGTGTCATGTGTCGTCAACCGTGGCAGGGAGATAGTGATCCTCATGAAGCGCTAGCAAAAGGCAAAGTAGGTAGTGAAGGCTACGTTAATGTGGCTTCAGAGCTTGGTATGAGCGGGCACAGAGGTTATTATTTCCCTGAAAGTTTTATCGTTGGCTTTTTTCTCACTTTTATGCACAGATTACTCCACATACCACTATCCGCCATATTATGGTGGCGGATTCAAACGACGAAGATACTGGTAGTGGATACACGCTGTCCTTACCCCGCGAAATCAAAAAAGGATGGGACGGTGTTGAAGTAATTTCGTTGAGGTTAGTGGTTTTGATGGTATTTGGGGGGGGGCTGCATGTAGCTATATCTATTATCCCTTGCCCTCCTTCCATTCGTCGATAACCACGCCCCATATTTTCAAAAGCATCTTTACTCCATTATATGACTTATAATTTATTTGTTCGCTACCTATTTTTGCCACAATCTCTAACCCCCTCCGTATTTCTTTGATTGGGCCCCTGTCTGGATCAACAAAACAACCCCACACATCTCCCAGGCTCTCATGCATGCCCCCCCCCCAAAAAAAAGAAAAGAATGACGAAAATCGCACCATCCCCGGCTCAGATCATCTAAACATATGGGACGAGGAGATAGCGTCTTTAACGTTACGAGCAGCTGGGGCGGGCCCTGCATGTCGCTATCCCACACGCCACGCAGCGTTGGCAAAGCTACGAGGACGATCCAGATCATCTCACCCCATTCACCCACCCCTCTGCCCCAAACTGGTTCCCATTCATTCAGTCACAACCCCGCCAAATTGCAAAGCCTACCAGTACTACCGGGATACCGCAAAATTAAGAACCCAATCCAATCCGGCCCAATCCAATCCAATCCTATACCCTGAGCACATCATACAGCACACCACAGCACCAAACACCTCTCCCCCCCACAGTCTTTTGCATATCGATTGCCCTACCCACTAGCTGTGACTGCGACTCCGTTTTTATTTTTTCCTTCAGCACAACCCTTGCTCGACTGTATCGACGGACTGGGCGCTAACTGACTACGCGTTCTATGCTATAACCCCGCAAAAAAAACCCCCCCCCGGATTATGATTATGATAGCCCCCGGTTATTATATTTCTCTCGTTCGTTGCCCTATTGCGCACTTCTTCTCTTGTGATGGTTTATATAATAGCATAATATTATAATAGATGAATCGCGGGGCGATTGGTGGGCGGGTCCTCATTCCCTCTGTTTTGCTTTATGCCGTTGTCCTGGTCACGGGGGCTCACTCGACTCGGGGGTAAAACCCTCGCAGGGCTGGATGTGATGGGTGGGTGGAGGGATGTGCGGAGGGGCGGCGAATTTTGAATTTAGCTGGGTTAGGTCTTTCATCATGCCGAGGTGAGCCTTTGGAGGCCGTGATACGGGGTTGGTACTGGAGTGTTACTGGAGTGTTACTGGAGTGTTGTTTTGAGCTCGGTCTGGTTTAGTTCCGGATCCTGGGCGAGTTTGGAGTGATGGTTTGTGACCTAACATGGTATGTACTGGTACAAGTCATTAGTTCAAGTCATTGACCCGTCAAACAATGTCTATTAGACGAAAACCAGTATATATAGCACAGCCATATTAACAACGGAAATTTTCTCCCTTTCCATACAAAATTCAATAGCCACCTTCCTCTGTTATAATTATCGTATCCCGCGTGACATCCCGTGACCGACCAACCGCCCAACTAGCCAACTAACTAACAAACAAGTTATACCACACCGCCACAACTCCGAATAGACTACCCCACAAAGTACCGTGCATGTACCAACATCCTCATCTCCCCAACCATATCATACCGGTACCATCCCGACAAAAACCCCAACAACCTCTCTAAAAATAAGAAAAATAAAAATAAAAATAAAAAAGCGAGTAATCATCCCTCTCTTTCTCTCTCCCGGCCTTCCCACCGGACCGGAGCGGCCGTTCGAGACATACTTCCTACGGTATAGTACACGCTGTACATGCCCAGAATGCCATTACCACTCCCCGGTCGTTCGTTCGCCGCTGAGCACTACTGTATTTGTCATCTGCCAAGTATAATACAGTACGGCACTGTACTGTAACCACCGCTCATGCATGCCTTATCCTATCCATGGAGAGAGAGAGCTATGGTACAACTATAACTGTTAAGACAGGTATCATAACTCCTATCGTAGTAGTACTTTGCCGTCCCGCACCGTAGCGATCACGATCACGATCGTAAGGCTGTGACCAGGGTCGGTTTTGTTACTTTTCGGTTGTATTGGAAATTCGGCTTCGCCTAGGGAACTAAGGTACCAGCACAGGCAGGGGCTACTGCTGGGAACTGAGTGAGTGTGATTCGAGTGAGAGCTTGTGAGGTTGACTTTTTTATTTTTATTTTTTACCTCATTTTTTTGCTATGCATGATTGGAAGGGATTGAAAAGGGGTTTGCCCTGGTAAAATAGTGGGCACGTATGTATCGTAAGCTGATCATCACCACTCCCTCCTCTCCCCCCTACTGCCCCTATCCTGGGCACTCTTGCGATTAGGAATAAATCTTCCGCGACCGATTGGGGTTTAGCAATGGATTACTTTGTGGGGATGTATGATACGGCACTTTGTGTGGTTGTACTGTATGTACTCGAGTACTTGTAACGTGGCGCTGGATCATCCCTGGGATGGACCTGACTTGCCTGCTGTTAAATGGGGCTTTGGATACTTTGGTACAATCGGTATGTACCGTACTTGGTTGGGCATGATACAAAGCACGTGACGTTCGTGACCTGCTAAAATGTATTCTAACCAATAGGATGCTTTCGAATTCTGGCAACAGCACCGGTAGAGCAATTGCGTGTCCAACACATCTCCCTCTGCGGTTAATTCATGACGATCTTGATAGACCGATAGATAGGCATGCATACTGGGAAAAAAGAAAGAAAAAAACCATCCACAGCCCCCAGCTACACCGCACCCATCAGCTCAACCCGATAGTCCCCCGCCTCAGACAATCTAGCTTTAATCTAAACAACAATGATATTGCAGTACTCGTACATGGTCATCGCAAACTAGATCTACCTCACCTTACCTCGCTCCGCTTTGGTTTTTTTTTACCTTGCCTTTACTATTACTATTCTACCTCGCCCGGCTGAGCGGTCGGGTAGAATTTTCCCCCTTCCATTCACTTCCCTCCTTCCCTTTGCTGGGGTGAGCGGGGGGGCTAAGTGCCCTACACATACGCCATGCAGGAGAATTCGTTGGCGAGGGAAGGGAAAATTTTTTTTTCTTCGAGTGTGTGAGGTGCAGTAGAAGTGCAAAGTACGGAGGCCTCCCTCTCTTTCCCTTATGATACACGACAGGCGATGGATGGATGGATGGATGGATGGATGGATGGGTAGATGGACATGGACATAGGCGCGTGGGGTTTTTCCTTTTCCTTTTTCTTTCTCTTGATATTTATTGGCTGGTTTGGGATTTTAGCTACGGCGCAGTTAGGGATACGTACGGCGTGGGTTATGTAGGGGGTGATGAGGACGGGCGATAAAGTTGACTTTGGTGCAGTCGTAGGTTTGTTTGGTGGATATAATAGGTATGGTGGCTATCAGAGGTAGCCAGGTGCAGACGAGGAAGAGAAGAAGGAGAAGGAGAAGGAATGAGGGATGCAAACGGACTATACTGTATGCATGCGAGTCGTGTAAGAGTGTCTGCCATTATGTTCCTAAGGCACAGTATGCAGCAGATGAGAGAGGGAGAGGCGGATAAGCTGGAGAAAGGAGGCGGGATGAATTGCATTCCTACGGTACCATAGAGTACTTCTGCTCAAGGTACTTTACAGACGGGCTGTAACATGCAATGCATACCCTACCAGCATTCAGTCGAGGATTCGTATCATACCGTACTGTGCTGTCGTAGTACTGCCCATGCGTGTCTCTATAGGTATACAGGTATGCATGTTATCGGACGCTTTCACTCTCCCCTTTTTTCCTTCTTTACGCAGGCGGGCTGACAATTGCTCTGTCTCGACTGCATTGTCTGAAAGGACTTGTTCTAGTAAGTCTACCCCCCCGATTTCGTACCTGCCTGTAGATGTTTTGCAAGGTATTAAATTTTCCGGTTTGCTGGGACGGTACTGTGTGTAATGTGGGTCATCATCAAAAAAAAAAAAGAAGATATCATATCTTCTTTTTTTTCTTTTTCTTTTTCTTCTCTTCAGCTTCTGCATGTAGTGCATCGGGAAAAAAAATAGAGCTAGCAATGACCTCATCATATGTAAAGAAGTCGAAAAAGAACAAGAGGAAGAAAACTCTTCACTCGGGGAGCTGACCGAATCATTGAATCTTACTAACGCCTCTGTAGTGGCACCAGACTCTTGAATTGGGCGCGTAGCCTTTGGGCGCGGTGGGATATCGGTAGATTGTTTCGGTGGTCGCGCCTATGAGAAAAAAAAGAAAAAGAAAAGAGAAAAAAAAACTTGAGGGGAAACGAGTTTCGACGATAGTACAATGTTTCGGGGAGTGAGAGTCTGAGAGATGTCGGGAGAAACCCCAGGATGGGCCACGAACCAGCGCTGGTCGCCGAAGTCAATTGCGATACTGCAATCCTCCTTTCCTTTTCATTTCTCGCCACTTGTCGCTTGCCAGTTATGATATGTAGGCTAGGTTACAGGATGGACTGCAAACTGGCTTACTGTCTGTCTTGCCTGTCTGTGAAGGGAGGTCACATCGCAACCAATTAACCAACCGACAGGTACCAAGTACCATACACATTATCCGCCTAGAATTTTTTTCCAGAAAATCCAGACCCTTTTTTTCACTTGTCTTTCTTTTTCCTTCCTTTTCTTCCTCTTCCATTTCGTCTTCTTTTTTTTTCCCGGCAGAAAAGTTCCAGAGCCAACGCACCATGTGACACAGGACCCAAGCCATTATTTCCCGAAGAAGCGGGATGTTCCCAACGGCAGTCCACGCTAAGAGGCCAAAGAACGTGGGTGGTTTCTTGGAGGTTTCAGAGAACCGGAGTGGCGGGTTGCGCGAAGCGGAGAAACGAGAATCTTAGGCGAGGGCCTCTACAGACTTACTGTACTTGCATCCATCTACTGTATCCCATCCATCCACTCCACTCCACCAACATACCGGTAGCCCTTGAAGAACCCAGAACTCCACTTCCACCATCCTGGGAAGCCAGAGGCCAGAGGCGTAGAGGGGGGGGACCCTTTTTTAATTCATATTTTATTCCCTCCTTCAAGGCGAGGGAGTGGAGGGAGGAAGGGGCCGAAAGACCCCCCTTATCCCCCAACCATGGCCGCAATGGATATCACGCGACACGTGTCTTGACAGAGCAAGCGTAGTTTGTCCGAGGTGATTTATTACTTTTCGCAAGCAGCAGAGAGAGAGGAAAATCGATTCCTTTTCTCCACTCTTTCCTAACTTAAATCAAGCTAGGGGGGTAGGCTTCACTCTTAACATCATAACTTTACTCTCTATCTACGACAAAGGCCGGCTATTACACACATGAACTAAAATAAAATTGAAAAAGGTGAAAAAGAAAAAGAAAAAGGAAAAAATGAAAAAATGAAAAGAATTATGCCGCAGAACCGAGAGAAGGGAATCGAAGAAAAGAAAAGAAATAATACGGTAACATATCTACAGACACAAGGGGATAAATGAATGAATGGCCCAATATCATAACAGCGATACCGACGATATCAGGTGATCACAGCTGAGTCTTTGCCATGATCGATCAGTGCGGCGCGAATAACGCGCGAATATACTTGGTTATCCATACCAGCGGTCAATACGCCACTCGACCGGCCACGGCTACTCGTAGATTGCCGCTCGCGGGGAATGAGAGGTGAACGAAGTTTCTGGAATTGGCAAGGTACGATGGGTACGATGGGGGGACGAGCGCCCGGCATACGGGTACGGTGCTGTAACGTGCTCATGCTGTGAGTGAGAGAGTGGAGAACTGGGGGCCGCGGTAGAAGAGGGGCATCTGGCATGGGGGACTTCCTCTTTCTTTCTTTTTTCAAGGACGATATCCCGTCGCCTACCGACGATGGTACGAGATCGCGGTTATTGAAAGTCAAGGGATCATATGATAGCCAAGGCCCTCCATCTTCGAGCGACTCGCCTAGAGAGTGGCTTGCATAACGCGGCAAGTTAACTTAGAGGGGGCTCCCCCGACTGCCGATGCCCTCTTCTCCCCACCCCCCTCCCTTCGGACCGTTACTACACACCCAAGAGTATAATACATACCACGTCGGAGATGAGGGGACCGTGTTCGAGACGTGGTTCAGCATGCCTAAACTCACGTGCATGACAGTGGTGGTTAATAATTGCAACTACCAAGTTGGGCTATTCATGCCCGCCCAGGCAAATGAACCCATGGAAGGATAAAAGGTGCATAGCATTCATTACTTATCAGGATTCTACTACCGCTCACAAGCTGACTGAATATCTAGAAGGAGCTTCTCTATATATGGTGTTCGCGAAAAAGGAATTGAAGCAGCAAGGCGACAAGGAGCCTCCGCGCTGGCGAACTCCCCTTTACTGTGGCAATGGATGGACCAACACAAGGCGAGAAGAAAGTGCGAAGGAAGGACCCATGATCTGTGCGATAAACCACAGTAGGCGCGAATAAGTACTACAGCACCATGCCGTCTGAACGACGACCAGGGGAAAAGAAAAATAAATAAATAAATCCCCCTCCACTGAGTGAGCGAGCTGGCCTTCTGCGAGAATGAGTGGTTTGCCGTCAAATGCATGTTTGAGGCAAGCCAGCAGGAGAAGAAACGTTTGGAGGGAATCTCGGTCCATCCGGAGATGCTATTTTCCGAGTGGAAAGATATCCAGCCTTCCCTGTGGTCTTCGGATGTAAAAAAGTACGATTTCCCTGGCAAGGGAGCCTATTTGGTGGATAGATTCCCCAAGGTTACCGTATGGCAGTGTCGAGTCTTATGATAATGAGGCTGTACACTACCGTACTGTAAGTTACCACAGGGGACATGAGAAGGAGGTGGTGGGGAGTAGCTGATGATACGGCATGCTCGCTTGCTTATTCGGTGTTTCCAACCCCCCCTGTGAATATAACCGTGTTACGCATACCATAATGATATATAGCATTTATTCTATTAAATTTTATCTACTTATTTTTTCCCTCGCATTATGGCAGGAACGAGGTAAACATCCTGACGCAAGAGAAGGGGTTTTCAGAAAAACTCTGAACAGCTGTATTACGTAATGTAACATGTAGGGGTAAAGGGTAGAAAGAAAAATGAACAAGCATCTCCCCTCGACATTTTGTTAACTTGTGCCATACTACAACTAGCTATGATAGCTATTATACCTACCTTTACTGCACTTGTATGGGTTAACTTACTGTAGTTATCACACAGTTTTTTTTTTTATATTTCTTTTTCTTTTCACTTCCACTTCATGGTCGGTTCATGTCTGGACAACGAAAACTCGCAGTGGAAAAGGAGGCCGGAATTATTTGTTATAGGATACTCCAGGCATCTCAATTACCAGTCGCAATTGATAGAAACAGAGAGAGAGAGAGAGACAGCAATGGTTACATGATCATACGCGTGGCGGGTTCAATTGATGTGGGTCATTGCGGATGAAGATCTGAACGAACGGACGGACGACGTTTCCTCACAGCGAAACGGAATTGACAATTGGAATCCCAGTACTCGTAGGTTGATGGATTGATTCAGGCCTCATGGCTCAGCACGAACAAGGCCATTCTATTCTCTTGAACCTACCCCTCCTTATCCCTATGCTGTTCAAGCAGCTATTGCTGTTGTTGGTCTGCGTGATTGCCTGCGTGATTTGCCTGTCCGCCTGCCTAGCTAGCTAGCTAGCTACCTGCTGGATTGCTTGCTTGCTTCCTGCTCCCCATTTACGGCATTCCTAGCTCTTAGGCCAGCAGCTGCTTCAAAACTGTTCGTTTCTCAGTGCACGCCCGGGAAAATTGATTGTTGTCATTACTTGCACCCTTCCAACCAGTCAACATTGTAGAACGTTTACCAGACTTCTTGTTCTGCAACAACGTCAGGTCCCTGGTTCCCCTTCAGGCTTTTCCTAGCATGTGGTTGTTAACTTGTTACAAGGTAACTTGGTTGTTGCTTCTACTGCGTGAAAAATTTCCTTTGTGCGTTGTTCACCCAGTGGGTGCGCCCCACGTATGTGTATGGTCACTTCGAACTGTGGTGTAGAAATTATCGCCATGAATTGATCTTTTTTTATTATTTTTTTACCATAGCGAGTGACCTCCCTGGGGGGCACTGTTTGTGTGGTGCTAAGAGCTTCTTTCTCCAGAGCGCCGGCCCTCTCTAGGTCCGCCGCCCCTCCCGCTCCTCCTGCTCCTCCTCCCACTCTTCCCTATCGACTTTGCAATCACCCCGCTAATAATATTAATATCCTCTTAACCTTTCGGTGTTAGGGTCGTTTTAGGTCCCAGGCATTGACAACAAGTTGTCACTTTGGGCCTGGAGGAGAGAGTCTGGTCTGAGGGGTGGAGGCCACCATCCCCGGATTGGAAGTATTTCCATTCATGTCAGTGCCAGCGCCAATCCATAGAGGGAGGTCGGAAGGTGTGTTTGGAGGCAAAAAGCGTTATTTCAAGGACCTTCGGGGCCCAACCAATTTCTCTCATCTGTGGTTGATGCATCGAGCAGTAATATCTTAACCTTTCATTTTTTTTTCTTTTTCCAATTAACATGGTTTATTTTTATTTTTTTCTTCCCTTTTTTCTTTTTTATTGCTCTTGCGGGGGTCACTTGGGGACTAGCGATCCCTTTCTCTCGCCCCAGGTCACAGACACTCCCAATTAGTCGGATCTCAGTCACCACACACCCACACCATGTTTTACTGGATATGCATCTTATTAACCCAAGCCAGCCAGCCAGCCAAGAGGCTTCCCAGAGGACCTTGCGACTTAGATCCAGCCGCTCTTGAACTGTAAAGAAAAAAAAGAGGGAACGGGGAAAGGAAAAGAAGAGGAAAATCTAGGAGATAATGGTCCAATAAGAGCGGATGAGCGAGAGACTGAGGGGGAAATAGGAAAAAAAGAAAAAGAAAAAAGATCCTGAACTACTTGTCTACTTTTATGTTCCTTCGCCAAGTCCTGTATCACAAGTGCTTTACTCGAGTACACTTGTGTACCGCGCGCGGGCCCTTCCCTGTGCTGCAGGTCCCTTGTGGCAGTCTCTATTTAAGTGCTCCTCCCCCTCTCGGTTCCTCAATCTTTATATATTTTTTATCCACCTCCCGCCCCGGCTTCACAGGACGCTTTTCGAATTCAAAAGATTACTGAAGACCTTTTTCTATAGCGTTTGCTCTGGCCTTAGTGGGATTTTATTCTTATTTCCTATTATTTTCCATCAACAGAGTTATAAATACCGTTGGCTCTCTAACTCAAGGGCGTCTTTGAACATCTGAAAGGACAAAAAAAAGATGGATTCGAGCCCTGGTCCCCACCGTAGCCACACTCATGGTCAACCCTTCCGCCTTCAACCCTCAGAAGGGGAATACGACACATCTTCTGTCAACGCTACGTCAACACAATCAATAGATATACCGGAGTCGAGTTCGCATAATGTAAGCTCGGAAGTCTCTACACCCGGATACGAATTACAATCAACATCCCCTAATGCCCCGGCGAAACGCTTAAATGAATCGGCACCTCCAGCAGAGTCAATGTACCCATTAAAACGGGTAAAGGTGGAGGAGCCCAGTTCCAGCTCGTCCAATTGCTCATTGTCAGAATGCTCTACACCTGCAGAAGCTCCAGCACCGGATTCCGAGTCCGAGAGGTCGTCAAGAGTTAAGGTTGGGGGAAACAAACAGTTCAGGTCGAGGTCATTACCACCTACCCTTCGTCGTAGTAGAAGACGACCGCACCAGGAAAACATCCAACAGCTCATCCCACCAGTCACCCTGAATACCCTGAGGGAGCTTGACCTACATGAGATCTACCGCAATCCTAAGCTAAGGCATGACGTTGTTTTCGATTCACAGCTTCATTTCCGCCCAAATCTTGATGGAACCAGGGGGAGGAGAAAGAAGGAGATGGCAGATGTGTACTGGCAGACTGTTCTGCGGGAGTGTGAGGTGGTTTTGGGATCCTCCAAGTGGAGGAATGCCGAAATGTTCTCGACAACACCGAGGAAGCTACCGATCCTGTTTGAGACGATGCGTGAAATCCTATTGACACTGGTTCCAAAAACAGACAGGTCGGACGTTGAGTCCATCTTAGATCCCCCCCTCCTGATGCAACAATTGAGGCACAATGTATTGGATTTCAAGGGGCTGTCGTTATGGCTGGCTACAGTCTTGAAGGCCCATTGTGCACCGATGAGGGATCAGTGGGTGGAACAGATGGTGGCTAAGGTAGCTCATGGAGTGGATAATAGAAAAGTATCTGCATTGGTAGAAGGAATACAGATGGTTTTTGGAATTTTGGAAGCTATGAAGCTGGTATGCAGCCCCCCTGTTTGAGCTTCATAATTCGATGGAACATTTAATTCTGACCGATTTTACAGGATGTCGCCAACCACCAGATTCGAACACTTCGGCCTCACCTCATTTCTACGGCCATCAATTTTGAACAAGGTTACTTTCAAGAGCGGATAGATCAGGGACGCTTGGACATGAAGGAGCCAAGGAATTGGTTTGCGAATGCCGTAGCGGCCCGCAAAACGAACGAAGCCCCCGACCACATGGCCATCTTTACTGGTGCCGTGGTAGATATGCTCGCTCCATCGCAGTATGCCAAATACCCAGCTACCTTTGTATTCGACTATGAAAGGTTAGAGGGTCTACGGGATGACATTCGAGAAGCAACATGTCTCAAGATGGCTATCCTCTTCTTCCGACAGCTAACTCTATCATCAAAACGAGATGTGGACGCAGCAACAATCGACAAACTCCGAACCTCAATAATTGCCATCTTAGGAGAGGAGGATGGTGTTCACCGGTGGCTGCGACACAGCAACGCCGTTGCCCTACACGTTGCTCAGACAGCCTACGAGTTCAATGGTTCAACTGGGATCGCCGATGCCTCTACAGTCAAGATGGCAGAAAATTGGTTCGCGAAGCACCTCCAGACCAACTCACCAATCTATGCACATGTGGAAAAGGAGATCTCCAAGGAACTGACGGGAATGGTCCTCCGTATAATTAAAGGGTGGTCCTCACTCTCCACTTTCTCCATCATGCAATCGGCCGATGTTACGGGATCTTCCATGGAGCTGGCCTCAATAGCCCAGAGAGCATCGCATATCGTCTTTATGCACTGGCGGATATTCGGAAAAATGTATTTGGCGTCGTGATTTCGTTTCTTCCACCCTTTTTTATTTTTATTTTTTACTTTATTTTTTATCTATCTCAATAGTAATTTGTTTGTTTATAATATGTCGGTCAATCTTTCCTTATTTTTTTATCCATTTTTCCTTTGTTTTTGGCATAAACGGTTTTTTGGGAGGCAGGGTGGTGTTTATTTATTTTCCGCTTATTTCTCTTTAATCTGTGTTCGTTTTTTTCTCCTCATTTTCTATTTTAGTTGGGATGGGTTGAGGTTTTTTGGTTCGTTTCACAAATAAAAATACGTGCAAATTTGGGGGTCTTTCCTTGTTTCCTTTTGTTAGTTTCCTTTTTGTTTCCTCTTACTATAAACAGCGGCGTATTTAGAGTGGATCGGTAGAAGTGAATCCAAATTAATATGATATCTTGAGAGTGAATCAATCGGTTCCATCGAAATCCGTGAAAGGAGGGTTGGTTGGTTGGGATGGGTTGGTTGGCTGCCACTAGTCCAGGGGGACTCAGGGCTAAAGCATAATTCCAGGCGTAGGGTGTATCGTTTGAGCAATTAAGCCCCACCGAAATCGTTGTCTGATATGACCTGAGCCTTGGTAGGCTAGCATACAGTATCATTCGTAACTTATGATTTATGTGCATGATACAAGCACAAGTTATATTATGCTATACCTATCCAGTGAGCTCCTGACTTTGACCGGTGTGATAACGATGGGGGGTCGGGGGGGGGGGGGTTTGCTGTGCGATCTAATTCAATTCTCAAAAGAAAGAAAAACCTAACAGTAACCTCAACCCATACCCTCATGGGATGATCCATGATCCGCTCGGAGATGCACGAAGTTTCGAGTGGATGATGCCCGTAATCATACTATACTCATTCTAGAATACTGTGCTAGGTGACCCCCCCTAATATCTCCTCCTCTATCCATCACTCCCCAGAATCGGCCGGGATTCCAGGTTCGTGCGTCTGAGACCGTGAGACGATGAATCCCGGACCCTCGGCGTTTCCTCTATATGGCACTAACTCGAACTTGGAAACTTAGTCTAACCATTCCTAATTTTTAATTTTTAATTTGAATTATTCCCCAACCATCAGCTCTAGCCGAAGCCAAGGAAGGAAGCGAGAAAGAACTCCCTCACCGGTTTTCCGTTGAAGAAGGTTCTACGGAGTTGTTTTTTTCTATGATATTGGCTGGTTACGGTGTACGTACCGGCATATCTATCACTACCGCACGCATAATATGCTATGGAGAGACGAGGTTTAGAGTAGACCATCGTACCATTGAGTGCTAGGATGTTTATTCATCATACCATTGCATTCTGTCTGCTAGTATAGATTTGGACCTCGCCCGCACCAAGACACCGGCTTCAACACACAGAAAAGCACCACAGGAGACAAGGGGAGAAAAAGAGAGAAAAGCACACGATAAACAATTACAAGTATTTCTCCTCATCCCCGTGTTCTTAGCTCAATTATCGGAGTAGATGTAGTGATTATTTTGGGCTAAAATGCTTGATATACTGTGGTGCCCTGTTGGGAACCTTTGTATGCATATCTTCGGTCATTGGCTTTTTTTATTATACCACTCTTGGAATACTCAGCTAGTACATGCCATGCCAAAATGTGACACCGAAATCTAAGCAAAATATTTGTATATCTGGGGGTAAAGTCTTTCCGAAGAGTATTTTGTAAATGTTAAAAATCGAAAGAATTGTGCCTTGCTTATTAGAAGGGTGTTTTCCGGTTTTCTTTTTCCCCACTATTCAGTACACGTGTACCGGTACTAAGGGAATTCTTCATATAAGACAGAAAGTCTTTTCAGGTTACCAGTACCCTAAATTAACCGCCCATTGGCCCGCTGGGGGGTATCTGTGCTCGTAAAGTTTTTTAAAGTGTATTGGAGAGGCCTGTTTTCCATGGTAGATATGTCTCGGTGTGGGCGAGGTCTAAGCTTGTATTCATGTAACTCTATGCTAAACACACATACACCCCTGCAATCGATAGCTATTCCAAACCTTTTTTCAAAAGCTTTGGACTGGACTTTCTGCGGTGATGTGTCGTGCATACCGCCCAGTGTCCGCAGTGATGTGCAATGCCATGACACTGCACTATGCTCGAGTATCCGAAGGAAACGGGGAAGGAACGAGCAGCACAGTTCGGTACCCTGCTAGTAAGTACCAATCTGCTCTTCCGAGATACTGCACTTCGGGGGAAAAAAAAGGCGGTAGCGAAGTAAAGCTACCTGCCATTTCATACCATATCGTTGACAGCTACTACCGTACGTTCCTTACTGTGCTGTGCTGTGTTGAGCCATTGCTGTGCTACCCCAGCGTGTAAAAATGGGTTGCTCGTACAACGCCAATATCCTGCCCGTACCGGTACTTGTGACATTAATACCCCCGCTTGATAAATAGGTCCAAACAACATGTGCTACCCGAGGTCTTTCTTCTCTCCTTCCCTTCCTTCCTTCCTTCCTTCTTTCCTTCTTTCCTTCGCTTGCTCCTTGCTGGGCGAGCTAACCTTGTCTTGTCTTGTCTGGGCTGGGGTTCGGTACCTCACACTCGTGTCATATCGTGTCGTCCATGGATGACTTAGGGTGGTGTGGAAATTTAATTAGGTTACACTTTTTTCTTCTTTTCTTTTTTTCTTCTTTTCTCCTTTCTCGTTTCTTCTTGAGGACGGGAATGGGGATTGCGCAATACAAGCATATGGTTTTTGGATTTGGGCAACGGCGCCAAGGGGCACGTTCAAGGAAGAATGGAAGCTTAGGAATGTTCTAGGGAATTGTTTGTCGGATTGGGGGAAAAAGAAGCTTATATTCCATTTTGGGAGTTACTAGATTACCGTATTGGGTGATGGGCCCGTAGCTAACCGTGTTGGGAGGGGGGGGAAGATGTAGCTTCAATAAAGCTATCAGGTTGTGCTTTGTGCTGAACATGATCAATCACGATAATAATAATGACAATGACAGCCCCGTGCTCTCTCCGGTGGTTCCGTGTACTGTACAGGCCAATATTTAGGGCTGATGAGGCTGCCGCTTTATCCTATCTTATCTAGAATACTGTCCTTCCTTCTTCTTCTCCCTCCCTCTCCTGCCCCTATTTATCACCGAGGAGAAGGGGGAGGATAATAATAAAACCTAATTGTTGTAATTGCTTTATGTCACGGTTTTACCGGATCACACACCCACATCCTATGCCGCCGCCGCCGCCGCCTAGCTCGCTATTAACTTGTCCTTGGTTTGTATCACTACGGAGGAAGGTCCCCCCCTCCCTCTTTTCGGCTTTGCTTTACTTTCCCCACGTTATATCTTTGTTATTATTTATCCCTTTCTTTGCCAATACTACCGCCGATCGATGGTAATGCAAAATACCGGTGGCTATTGTTGGGGAAGCTGATGCTTATTACTATTATTGGGGGAGGTGTTTCCACTTTTGGTAGGGTTCTTCTAGTGGCAGCGGAGGTTGGCGGAGGAAGGGATAGCCTTGCGCTATATAAGTCAAGTGCCCACCGCCCACCGCCGCGAGTGCGAACTCAAAAAGAAAAGAAACGAAAAGCAAACTCCCTTTGATGTGTAATTCTAGGTTTTGGCAACCTCGTGGCACAGGTATAGATAGGTGTAGCACGTTTATTGTGTGGAGTTGGTGCAGGAGTGACGGGAGGTGGCGAAGGTGCATAATAATTGCACCAGACTCTTTCCTTTTTTGCGTGAGGTCGCGGTGGGTGGACGTGACTTTGCCTTGGACTTGGACCGGGCACGAGTGATGTAAGGTGATGATGGCCGGGGACGTGCGGCTGGCGGGTGTGTCCGGATGGGGTCTAAGAGAGATGAGGCTTTATAGCTCAATGTGTACTATTATCTGTAGATATTCCATATTATTATTATTATTATTATTACTACCACCTCTGTTCAATCGAATGCGGCGCCGGCATGTAGTGTGCTGTGCTGGCAAGAACCTCCTATGCTTGACACGATAGATGCATTGTGCGATACTGTGCATTCCATTCTTGTCCGGAAAGTTCTCACTGATCTAGAAGTACTGCACTCGGCGACAACAGAAGCACTAATAACACTCGAGTACTCTGTTGATTATTGAAGGATGGTGATACAGTACTTTCGTTGCCGCCAAGCCCCACCACAGCGCCTTTCGATCAGTGAGGAGTGTATGTATCATACTAGGCTCAGAGGTACAAGTGTTTGGGTGAAGCTGTGATACTGGGTCCAGAAGCCTGTGCCAAGACTGCCGACCCGCCGCGGATACCTCCGTGTTGGAACAAACATCCCTCCTTTCCTCCTTTCTCCAACAACCAACGAACAAATAAACACTACTACAGTTTTAGCATCGACGGATTCAGGGCGTGAGCAGGTAAGTAAGCAACTTTATTGGGAGCCAACAAATACTTTCATTCTCCTCAGCTAATGAGTATTCAGCAACTATTGGAACATTTTGTATCTCTTTTGATGCCTCCCTAGTATTGACAGTAGGAGGGGGCTGTGGGGGTGAGGTGTGGGTATGCTGCAGTGCGTCGGACAGGAGCATTTGTCACGAAGCTAGTCTAGCAACTGGTAGTGGTGACTGCTATATATATTCTCGAGCCCTGTTTCGGTCTCTTATCGGTGTTGGTGTCTATGGTGGCTAAGTTGGAGCACACCTCCAGGTAAATATCCCTATTCATTCAACTACCAGTTACTAAATTAACCTAGGAGTCCTGGTGCGTTGGCCTTTCACATATCGCCCTTGGATTCCCACCTCCTCGACCGAGTCCCTTCCTCTAGAAACCGCCCTTCTAGTTTAGCGGTATTCTATCCTAAGAGCATCCTCGAGCATCGGCTCTGGAAACCGAGGGCTGGGGCTGCTGTCTCATGCGAACCTGAGGGTAAGCATAGTTGTCCAAGCCGCCACCCTGTAGCTAGTGCGCCCCGAGTGACAGCTTGTGCACCGAATGCTCCGCTATGAGCCAAGACTCTTGGCGTGCTGCGATGCTCCAGTCGGGGCTCTCATGACAACGCAAGCATCCCCCCTCGCTGTAACAATTAACCTACGACACGGTTGCAAGTAACAAGCAACACAACGGCTTTGCGGGGGCGCACCTGATAGACCAAATTTCATCGAGCAAGGAGGTTTTCATCGTGGATAATACTATGTGAGCCGATGGAGGGGGCTTGAGCGGGGTGCTCTTACCTGCCTCTAGACGGATGGCTAAAATGATGCTTAAGTTGGTTGTTACGATTGGTAGGTACTTTGTCTGGCCGATTTATCGTCGTGTCGGACTCTTATTCTCCCGGTGTCAATTTGCTCAGTACCAATTCGTTTCTACTATTGGTCGGTGTATGAGGTCCTAGAGAGAGAAGAAGGTTTGCGAATATCTGCTGTACAGACGACACGCTCATGGAAAGTTGGGTGGAAAGGTATGGGCGCTATCTGACGTCACTGTATAGGGTATGCTGTTAGGGTTGCTGGAGTTTTCATCCAGCCATAAGGCTCCGCTCCCGGAGATGTCGGAGAGTAACGCTTTCACACAAAGAGTGATTATACATGAAGGGCTCAAGTTGCCAAAACACGTGCGATTTGAATCTAGACCAGGTGGGATTAGAAAGCGCCGTTGGGCATGAAAATATACCGGTAGCCCGAAAACAACGAATTTGGATACCCCCCGCTTATCGCAAACACTCGAGTTCCCAGCTGCCAGGATAGATAGCCGCCTGCAGGGTTTTCGGTGAGTTTGAGTTTAGAGTTAACGGATAACGCTACAGTAGAGAAGTGCCGTACGGCAGTCCACCACGATACCGCAACTACAGTAGAAAAGCGAGTGAGGGAACACACTTGCGCTCTAGACTTCTTGTGCGATAGCGCAGTTGCAATTACCCGGTTGGCTGGTTGCTGTCTCCAAAGGTAACCTACAACTTGCTACTCCTACACAGCAGAACCCCAAATTCTGCAGTACAAGTGTCACAATGCCCATATGTATCATATCCGTACACGTATGAGATATGCGGGCCTACCGTGCCGTACTGTACACAACTCGCCCAGTGGGCCCTAGTATACGAGCCTTATGCTGATCAGTATCTAACTTATACCTTCTACTTGAAGCTCTTAAATTTAAGTATCTCCTTATCCATCGTGGGCCACTTCTTTGGCGGCTGCAGAGTATGTACGATATGATATTCTGCAGACAAGAATTATATCTATCTAACAAGCTTAGGATACTTATTTGCGGTACTGCCCAGTTACATAGATAGCCAGCTGTGCTAGCTTTCCTACATTCCCACCCACACGCATGTAACTTAAAACAAACACGGTACTGTTGTCTACGAGTATCACGTTTTGATGCAGGCGAGGTTATGAATTCTCGTACTGCAGAACCGAGCTATAGTAACACCTACCCTACCCACTATACGGTACCTATACCACACCGGTGATCGGTCACCACCAACACCACTACCAAATTATTATTTCCCCAATCCTACTGGCCCGATATACACCCCCATTCTAGTCAATTCTGTGATCGATGAGGGGAGGCAAGGGAGGGCGGAGTGTATCACAAATGGGCAATAAAAAACGAAGTAAAAACGAGGCTTACCATGTAAGGTCACCAGTAAGGTAGAGTATAATACCATATACTCGAGTATACTTGGATGAACGAACGAATCGGCTACACACTTGGGAAGGTCTTTGGGGCCTTATGGGCCTGAATGAGTTCGGTTTGTGTATTCGAGTGAACGAAGAGAGATGGTGATTTAGTGTTTTGATTGGTTAATGGATGAGTGAATGTTTTTTTGTTTTTTTTGGCGACCTTTTCGCGATTTGCTGGGGGAGAGAGGGAGGGGGAACTTGATGTTATCTCTGACCTGAATAAAAACTGTCTCGCCTTGTGAGGGGGTAGAATGGAATGAATGGATCTCATTGCCCGCGGAGGCAATCCGCTAATGAACGCCAGATCCGCTGATACTCCGGGCGATTGGAGGAGGGCCGGGTGGGAGG
>QOVD01000166.1:155423-212918 GCA_003521225.1 Tuber microsphaerosporum | reverse complement strand
AACATGATGATAGTTAGCTCTTTACACAACCATTCACTGTGATTTCCTACTTATACTTTTATGACAAAATTACTCTTACACACTCTATAAGATTATTACTTGACAATCAAGTGTATACCTCAACCTCTTATCTCACTAGTAGATAAGATACTCTATAGCTGTATCAGAAGAGAATACAAAATTACTAAGACTTATTGTCTCGACAAGTGAGTACTTAAGACAAGTACTATTAGTTCACAATAGTACTGCAAGAGCAAATCTCACTTAATAGAGAAAGATAAGATAAGGGTTGTTACATGTTGTGCTATATAAGTGAGAAGTATTACTATCATCTGGTGTATTCATCCTACCACAAACCTCAAGTGGGATATAAAGTTCTAGCATTTCCTGTATGAAAGTCTTTACCTGTAGTATTGGGGGAACACTTCCCCCATCCATTTTACGTACATCTTCTTGCGTACCAATTCCTTAGCCTTTAGGTGCCTTTCAGCATCCTTTAGCATTATCTGTACCAAGCGTATTGGCCTGAAGGGCATCTTTTCTCCCAGGATGTCCTCAGTTGCTGTTGCTGCTATTTCGTCAATTCGTAGTCTGACTTGAAACATCATCATGCAGCTCAAGCTCCACTTCTTAGGCCTCATGCCTCCTTTGTTCATTTCGAAAGCTGCCTTCCAGTTGGTCTTGAATCTAAAGTGTCCTTTGAGTGGGAAACTTTGAGGAAGCATGGCGGTGGCAATGTTGTTTTTGATGATGGCCATCGCTAACTAGACTAGCATCTTTCTCCTTGCTTGCTTAGGATATATCTCAATTGGGGTTAGGTATGTCTCAGCTGATAATACCATAATGTTCGAGGCATAAAGACCATTAGCGATCCAGCATAAGACCCACTGATGCCGCGGCAGTTCCAAAAGGTTTGCATCTCTCTTACAATTGTCTTCAATCAGGATAGGAATTCAGCACCATAAAGTATAGTAGGTAGTAGTACATCCTTGGCCAGCCTCCAAGCCCTGTAAGGGAATAGGCCCTTTCCGGATAGTGTTAGGCACATTGGAAGCCCATGTATGAAATACTGGAATCCAGCGCACAGACCTCCTAGGCGCACAGACCCCTGCGCACAGACCTCAAAAATACGGCCATCATACCCCTGCGGCCCCGACGTTGGAACACTACTTTCGTTGCCGCACCGGTGGTAGTTGCACTCGCACTCCAGAATGTCCCTCCAGGGACTACTCGCAATAACATCATATACGTCGCGGCCATCCGTCCAACCGGATGCTGTTCGCAGGATATATGAGAAGAGAACCTAGCGAAAATTATGCAAGTGGTTCGGACCAAATTGGTCGACGTTGCATAAAGCTATAGGCCTTCAAAGTTATGAGAGCTGAGGGAAACAAAAGAGTGGACGCTTAGGCAAAGTCTTTCCATGAGGAAATTAGACACTAGTACGCATAGTGGAGACCAACAGTCCCACTCAGAGTCAGTCAGTAAGGGAGAGGCATTGCACGCAATTAGCCATAGGTGCGATTGCAAGCAAGAGTCATCCCGAAACCTGATGCGCATGCAGTCTAAGAACTCATACGCATTCAATGGTCTGACGACCAAGGAGTTGGCCACTCCTTACATGGCTCGGTGAAGAAAGTTATAACGTTAGCACCTATTTGGGCTACGAGAACTCTGCACACCTATCGTTGAAGAGAATGACACACCCACACGATTAGATGAATAGTGTATGTCTTCATAACGCTAAGCAAGTAGTCGAACAGTTGTCAGGGTCAGAGAGTATTCGCACTTTTTAGTTAGTAGTTATTAGTTAGCCCGCGAACACTCAGACGCGGAATATAAATATCGAAGTGCCTCCCTTGCTATAAGAAACCATCAAGCACCAGAGAAGAGATCTTATCAATATAAAAGTTATTACGCTACAAATCTTATTCTTACGCAATTATCTTTTATTTTTACTTCAATTACTTCTCACGAGAGATAGTTACCTATGAGCTTTCTTAGACAAATCTCCGGAGATACCTACTCAGGCCTAGTCCGATATTATAGTTCCGCTATCGGCTACCCCTAACAGATAGTAATAATCTTTGAAGTCTCCAGAACGTGGCCTGTGCTAAGGCCAGTCTCTTAGTAAAGTAAGGTGATATTTCTCCGTTGTTCATCAGCCAGTACCCAAGCCATCTTACCACTTACCTGGCCAGTCAAACCACATGTGCCTCTATTATCACACTGGATTCAGACTCAGATCTTTCTCCTTTCTCTCTCCTCATCCTCCAATGCATAATTTCAGTTTTAGCCATTCTGAAGGACAAGCCTATTGCCTGAGCTGTGGTCACCATTTCCGCTGCCTTACTTTCCAATTTGCGCGCATTCCTTTCCCAAGAAGATTTGGCACACCCCCCTCGCAGTGCTATTGTACCGGCAGAGGTTGGTGGGGAAGCCTTTGTGACAAGCTGTCTTCGCCGGTGAAGACACATAGGCCTACTACCCGTTCTTGTCCTACCGGTTCGAGTATTCCCCCTTCACACACTTACTTGCGCCGCACAGCAGTTCAATATATTAATGGTAATCGCCCGCACACCCTTCTTCTAAACAACTCCATTCTTTCCTCTTTGAACTCGCTTAGACAAGTCGCCACCCCTCACGACAGTAGAGTCAACCATGAGGTCTTTGCTTCTTCCTTATTTCGTAGCTGCGCCAGTTTTCTTCACTGCCGTTACTGGTCAGCGAACCCACAATCAGCCGAAGCACGCCTCCTACGAAGATTCATCGGACCTTATGTGCCATAGCGGAACTTGCTACCCCAAAGTTTTCCAACCTACCCATGAATTCCAAGTTGTGCACGGCGATCAGGAATTACCTCCTGGGCTTCATTACAGACTCAACCTCGAAACTGGCCTTAAGGAAGCGAAAATCTATGTAGACGATGGCTCGGAAGCTACCAATGGCGTAGTAGTACTACCAGACCAGGAGGCGGAATCATTATCATCTAATGACCCTCCTAAGCGACAGGCGCCGAGTTCTGACGACGGAGCCATCAAACCCCCATTATCTGCTTCTGGGGATGGGGTGACGGTTAGCGAATCTTTGGAAATAATTCTTGATACATCCTCTCGATCAACCTCTGATATCACCGCTGCCCTTCTCTCGCTTGAGGACCCTGCACATGAAATCTACTAGGGACTACAAATCTCAGCTCCGCGCTATGTTGCTAGTCTTTTGCGTCTGATCAGAAGCGCCCCCGATTCCTCCATCAGGTCGAGTTCCGCCCTTGTTTTAGGAAGCGCTTTGTCAAACAATCCTAAGGCTCTCGCTTCAGCTACTTCAGACCCACATGTCCCACTGATTCGCTCGCTCTTATCGTCTCTCGAGACAGAGAAGGACGCTGATGCTAAGGCCCGGATCTTGTATGCACTTAACAAAGCTATCAAATCCCCTCTCACTCGATCCGAGTTTCTTATTGGAGGTGGAATGCGCACACTGCAAGGCCTTTTCGCGCAAGGCAACGCTGAGTTCATGGTTAAGACAGCCACCTTTGTCGAGGACAACTTCCTTAACGATGATATGCGTGCAGAATCGGATCTGAGGGCCGAGGTTGGTGTCAAGAAGCAAGATAACATCCCAAATCGTTACCGCCCCGATCGTGTCCTCAACGATGAGAGAAACTTCTATCAGCCTTTTGAGGATGCTTTTTTAAACCGATCCAATCAGAAAGACCTTGAGAACGATGACTTCAAGAGTAAAATATTCAGCGCCTTGAGTGCGTTGAAGCGCAAGTACCCAGGTGACGAAGCTTGCACTCCTAGCGCAGACTTCTTGACCTGGCTGGAGAACCAAGTTGATCTCAAGGGAAAGACTCTTGTGGAGCTTGAGGAGGAGGGTGATCAATTGACGAAATTATTGGCGGTGGAGTATCATAGCCTTTTTGTTGGTAGCTCTGAGGGAAGAGGATCAAGCACTGCGTAGCTCTGATATCTGTTTTCCCTACTGGCTTGTGTCTCGTTTGTCTGAGGCGGTGCTTCGTTTTTTTTTTGCGTTCTAAATAACTAGAAGGACTTCGCACAGAGAAGGATTGGGTTCTCTTTGGTTGCAAGCCGTTCTCTAATTTTTGGTCATTTTACAAATTTTAAGCAGTAGCCTACACTTTGACATTTTCCTCGCCAGGAAAATATATATATTATTATATCGACATCTAGTTTAGGCAGACATTTCATTGCTACACTAGACCCTACTTTAGTAAAGTCACTAAACACGGTCTCATACATACAAAGGTCTTCTTCACTGTGCTAACACATCCCACTGCGAGGAAACTCGCTCCCGCAAACGAAGTAGCTGAGCCGGAGACTAAAATTTCCAGAGAGCAAACAGGCCCCCGTTATTACCGTGCTATAAGTGGAGAAAATACTGCAGTCGCTCTAAATTATCTAGCCCACTACTCTTACAGGACGAGTAGCAAGATATCGGTATGCTTGAGTGAATTATTCTATATTCCCATTGGGAGTGTGGTACATACCATCATAATTATCACTCGTCTTTCAACCGAACCGCGGTAGGGCGATCAGATAAGGTCGTCTCGGATATTCCAGATTAGGGTATGCCCTAAAAGAGTCACTCCTCTTCCACACTACGAGGAACACAAATTTCGGGAGGAGTCCCTCTCCCAAAAGTATCAAATAATTTCTTCGACCCAAGTAAATATTCACAGGCTCATCCACCACCCACCAGCTACCTTCTAAGAGAAACCGGAGCGCTTCTACAAACGAAAGCGCAGCGATGGGTACCTCAAAATTCCCCACAGATAAATTTTCTTGGACACAGAAGCTAATGGCAGATTCGCAGCCCCAACAAAGAAGACCAAGAAGACCGCCGACAGCATCAACACTCGTCTGGCTCTCGTCATGAAGTCGGGGAAATACGTGCTTGGCTACAAGTCCACCCTCAAGACTCTCCGTTCTGGGAAGGCTAAGCTTGTTATCATTGCTGGTATGCCTGGAACTCCTGACGCGCGAGGTTGTGGTGTTCCGAGCCCAGTCTAATAGTTCGACAGGCAACACACCTCCTCTCCGAAAGTCTGAACTTGAGTACTACTCTATGTTAGGCAAATGCCACGTTCACCACTTTGCTGGTAACAACGTAAGATTGCCATCCCATCCTTCCACCGCTTGATGCTCTCAAAGGAGAAGCGGTTCTTTGAACTGCGACTTCATCCCTGAGAAGAAGCGAGGTGCTTCGGAGGGATAGCTCTGCTAATCATTGAGTTGGATAGATTGAACTTGGCACTGCTTGTGGCAAACTGTTCCGTTGCTCGACCATGGCTATCCTCGACCAGGGTGACTCGGATATCTTGTCCTCTAACACTTAATTTCCGGGGATAAAATGAGGTTGGGACGATGGGATTTAGATGAGAAAATAAATGGCTTTCTCATTAGCCGAATTGCTTCAAACTTCGAGTGACTTTGTGGTAACTGGTGGGCTTCAAGGACCCTTTGAAACCTTCCTACTTGCACCAATTTTAGTACAATAAGGCGTAGAAGGTTGAGATATATTTTGCCTAGGTTACCCGGCCGCTTTCGGAACTTGAAGCTGCGTGTTCCCCACTGAAATGAAATCCAAGCCTTGCACTCTTCGTATCGCCAATTTTGTACCTGGATTAAACACTTATGTCAGTTGCCATCTCAGCACCAGGGAAGGTCCTCCTCGCAGGAGGTTACCTTGTCCTCGACAAGAACTATTCTGGCCTAGTATTCGGCCTAAGCGCCAGAATTCATACAATCTCTACAATCTCAGCTTCAGACACCGGGGTAATAGTCGTCAGTTCCCCCCAATTTTCAAATGCAACATGGACGTACAAAGTGTCTTCCTCCGAAAACGGGATATCTGTGGACCAAGTTGTAGATAAAGAGTACTTCCCTAGCCAAACTTTCAATCCAATTGGGGGCTAATTTCCACTTAGTTCTTCCCACAACATCTTTGTCGAGACTACCATCCGCTACGTGCTCTCATACCTCTCCTTATCCAAGATACTCAGCAGTGAAATCACGATCCTAGCGGACAACGACTACTACTCCCAGCCAACCTCTACCATGCCACCCCAGCGTTTCAACAATCTAAACGTCCCTCTCTCCTCCGCGCACAAAACCGGCCTCGGCTCCTCCGCAGCGTTAGTCACCTCCCTAACAACATGTCTGCTTCAAACGTACTCTTCCGCACCCCTCCAGCTCTCCGCCTCCTCCGACTTGACAAAAATCCACAACCTCTCACAAGCAGCCCACTGCGCAGCCCAAGGAAAAGTTGGGAGTGGCTTCGACGTGGCAGCAGCAGTCTTCGGCTCATGTGTATACCACCGCTTCTCCCCGTCGATCCTGCAAGCACTCCCAGAAACAAATGCACCCGGGTTCTCCCAAGAGTTGAGAGAAGCTGTGGATAGCAGTTGGGATATGAGGATTGAGAAGACGAAGATTCCAAAAGGCGTGAGGGTGGTTATGGGGGATGTTGACTGTGGAAGTTCTACTCCCGGAATGGTCAAGAAGGTCCTCGCTTGGCGGGAGAGTGAGAAGGAGGCTGCGGGGAAGCAATGGGATGAACTCGAGAGGGTAAATCGTGGGCTTATTGATTTACTTGCGCAGCTGAGTGAGGGTAATCATGATAGTGTCCGAAAGCAGATCCTAGATATTAGGAAGAATATCCGCGCCATGGGAGGGGCAACGGGCGTACCCATTGAGCCGGATGAGCAAACGAAGCTACTGGACGCAGCGTCTACGGGCGTCCCTGGGGTGCTTGGCGGCGTGGTTCCTGGCGCTGGTGGATATGATGCTGTTGCTTTCATAATCAAGGATGGTGAGGAGACTGTTACAGCTCTGAAGGAATTTCTGGCAGGGTGGGGCGATAGGAAAGTCAAGGCCCTCGAAACGAGGGAGGAGCAGGAGGGCGTTAGGGTGGAGCAGGTGGAACAGTATGAGGGGTTTGGGAACTACTTGAGGTTGACTTGACCAGAAATCTTGGTAATACGCGTTGAAGAAGCTGGGTAGATAGCTTAGCATGGTCGTCAGGTGTCTATGTCTCGATTATAATACCCTTATAGGGCAATCATGGCGAATTCAACGCACCGACAAAAATAGAATATTCGATGACCATAATGATCACCATCAATTTTCTGGTCTAACTCTTAGCAAGGGCCCATGAAACACCCCACCCCCGCCATCCCACCGGTCCCACTCCGAGTGACATATGGTGACCAAACCGAGGGGCGCCAAGAAGTGGGCGCAGCCTTCTTCGTCGAGCTCTCCATGCCATAGAGCCTCCAACCTCACTTCACACCTTCAGCCACCAGACATCCCCCACCTACCTTCATCAATCCATCACCAACGCATCACCAACGCATCCCTGATAAACACCGGTGGTAACAAAAAAAGAAAGGCAACATCATAATGCCCGGTTTCGACTTCTCCAACCACACCCGTAATGCGGCGCTGCACGCAAAGGGCATGCCATTGCCCAAAGCTACTTCTACGGGGACCACCATCGTGGGATGTATTTTTGATGGGGGGGTTGTTATAGCTGCTGGTTTGTGCCGTTCACGTCATTTTGGAAGGAGCTGCTGGATGAGGAAATGAAGGAGAAGGAGACTAATTATTGGAATGATGGGATAAAGATACAAGGGCTACCAGCGGTCCTATCATCGCCGACAAAAACTGTGAGAAATTACATTACATTTCTCCCCAGATTTGGTGTGCCGGTATGTTTCCGCTCCCCTCTGTCCATCTATTCCACCTACCCCCATCAGCAAGGGGCTAATATCCTTCCTAGGAGCTGGAACCGCCGCAGAGTAAACCCCTTCCCACCTCCCCCTTCTACTCCTAACCTAGCTAATATAACACTACCCACTAATAGCACAGAGTTCACAACAGCTTTAATCTCCTCCCAACTCGAACTCCACAGCCTAAGCACGGGCCGCAAACCCCGCGTCGTGACCTGCATGACCCTCCTGAAGCAGCATCTCTTCCGCCACGATGGATACATAGGCGCATACCTCGTCGTCGCGGGTGTAGACCCAACAGGCACACACCTCTTCACCGTTCACGCTCACGGATCCACCGATAAGCTGCCATACGTCACCATGGGCTCTGGCTCCCTCGCCGCCATGGCGGTCTTCGAGACAAAGTGGGAGAAGCACCTGACTAGGGAGAAAGCGGTCGATCTTTGCTCTGAGGCTATCCTGGCAGGTATTTTCAACGATTTGGGGTCTGGGAGTAATGTCGATGTTTGTGTTATCACTCCTGAGAAGGTATGCTTTTCACTTCTTCTATCAGTATGGGAGGGGAGAAGGGCTGATTGGTTGGGGGATGGATAGGCGACGCTCATGCACAATCACATCACGCCAAATGAACGTGTGCCTAAAGAGATGTCGTACAAGTTTGCTCGTGGCACAACTGGGTATATTAAGGAGATGGTTGTTGAGAAGAAGGACTTGAAGAAGTATGTCACTATAGTCGACTTGGGCGATGCTCCGGCTGGCGGGGGCGCGGCGGGAGATGCTATGGAGGTGGACGCTTAGATGTCAATTTCCGGGGCATGGGAATTTGGCTTATTACAGCCCTGATCCAATAAATCAGAGATATCTTAGCACTTGTGCGCTCTTGTTTTAATTATTTTGGTTTCGTCTGATAGGGTATTACAAGTGGGACCTCACTGGCAAGCATGCGGTGGCTGAGCCGGAACTTCAACAACCACTCGACATACGCGGCCCAACCCAGGATAAGCACCTAAAAGAAAAAAACACAATTACTTTCTCCCATCTGCAACATAAGATTGTTTCCTTTTTCGTCATCGCCCCACTCTCAACCACACTTCTATTGAACCCCAAGGGAACCCCCCAATAAATCCCCCAGTTTCGGTATCAGAAGAGCACACAAAGAGAGAAAAAAAGGAAAACAAAGAAGGGAAGGAAAGTAAACTGCAAATCACCATCTACAACTAAGGTACTACTTCTTGCCTCCCTCTTTTTCTCCCAAAGATTTTATCTAGGACCCAACTTCTCGATTACACGAGGACCCTGTTCCTCCCATTCTGCCTTCGTGATCCACATATTCTCCTTGTCCGCCATGATGTTCGCGAGAACGGCGCCACCGAGGAAGACCATGTGACGTCTTCGTGGAGGGTCTTCAATTCGGACTTTGAATTTCTGTTAGGGAGGCGAGTGAGTTAGTCATGATTTATGATATTGGGCTGGAGCTAGGTGGAGTGGAGCGCACGCTTAGTCGTGTAGGATCACCATGTAGCACCTTAGTAAGCCATAGTTGCTTCAATTCCTTCTCTAATCTGCTGGGAAGGCCGGGATACATGCTTGAGCCGCCGGAAAGCACGATAGCCTTGTATAGGGAGGTTCTGACATCTACGTCGGCGGCCTGAATAGTGTTGAATAGGAATTCTGCAATCCCCGGCTGCTCAACATCCACGAGGTGAGGCTGGAAGAGGCACTCCGGTGCCTCGAATCGCTCACTGCCGACACGGATTACACGACCGTCTGGGAGGGTGTAGCTCTCTACCAAAACGGTGGTCTCTTCGGCGAGCTTATGGTCGAGTTCTAGATCGTAGCTGACATAGCATAGCTTTTCTTTAATCTGGCGGACGGTCTCAAAATCGGCAGTACGGTTAAAAGCATACCCCCGGCGGAGGAGAAGGCTGATGAGCTGGCGGGTAACATCACGACCAGCGACGTTGAGGCGGCGGGTAAGGTGGTTGAGGACTACACTCTCGTATACAGGGACGATGTGCGTTACACCGTCTCCGGAGTCGACGACGACACCGGAACTTAAACCTAAGACATTTTTTTAGCTATCTCCGTACGGGTTGACGATGCCGTCTCGTGATTTCTCACCCTGAGCGTAGAGAGCTAGCACTGCCTGGATAGCGACATAAACGCCCCCAAAGTTATACCTTTCGAACATGACTTCGCACATCTTCTCCCTGTTGCTCAACGGGTTCATGGGAGGTTCCGTGAGTAAAATCTTACGGCCCGTGGTATCAATTTGTAGCTTTTCTGCAAATGTGTAGTCCCACACGTGCTGCATATCTTCCCATCTTTTGATAATACCGTTATCCATCTATCGTCCTTATTAGCTGATGCACTATACACGGGAAAGCTAGTAATACTGGATATGTAATCTGCAACATCGTCCGAACGGCGGCAGCATCGTCTCCAACCATAATATCTTTCACAACCTGTTTTCCACAAACATTAGCACTTCCCCCCCCTAGCAACACCCCAAAAGTAGTTTATCTGTAGGTAATCCCGTACCATATCACCAGCCCGCTCCTCCGCTCTCAATATCGGACGCCCAACGATAGACGGGTACTGGTGCTCCGGAAAGTTCTGGCCAGCATATCCGACCTTAAGGCTACGCAATAATTGAAACACATCGTTAATACCGCGATTTCGGGAGTCTCTTCAAAAGAGCCAGCAATCGGCAATGGCAAAAGAACTTAGGTAAACCTACAAACCAGTTCCCCCATCGAGAACTAGAAAGAGAGGTATTCAGGTCAGCCAACCTGGGAAATCGCCGGGAATGTTAAAATTTACCAATAGGAGCTTCATTCATCATGAAATTCAACAAGAGAAGTTTGGAGAGGGGTGTTTCTAGATTAGAGAGTGGGCCGCAAAGGTACAATTGTGGTTGTCGAAGCGAGGAGGGGCAATAGTATGGCCAAGTTCCCACCAATCTTGCGTGGACTCCTCTGTGGCTCGTTGCGCGGCCACACCGGGTGCCAGGGCCTTGGAGGCTCATCGAGTGACATAAAACACCCCATGTCTCGGTAATTTCTGGCACGCCAGACCCCTCCACAGCCCCCCGCCAAACACCGGGAGACGGTTTACTATTGGGGTTTGCTTTGTGTTATTCCTCGAATCCACTTCCCAACTCCACCAATAATCGTTTCTCGAAGCTATGGAAATCATCCAATTTGTTTCCGCCCTCCGCCAGGAGGCTCAGGTGCTCGGGGACTACCATGCCGTCCGAACAATGTGTTCCCGTCGACTAGCAACTCTCCGAAAACGACTTGGTCGACAAGCTTCCAAATCGAAGAAATACGCACCGCAGCCTCCATTGACCGCAGAAGAAATCGCACAAGAGCCTAAGTATGCCATTCCATAATATTTCGTGTAATACCTCTTACTCAATTCCCACAATAGATTCGTCCACCTCTACCTCTACTCCTCCGAGCGAGCGTGGGCACACGCAATGCAGATGAAGTCTCTCTTAGCGGACGATGCCACCGCCGCCTCCGCAGCGATGAGGTCACATCTCGTCTCCCGCCTGCACAAAGCTCAATCTTATGCTGTACAGTTATGTGCGCTCCTCGGAGACCCGGCGTCCGGGGCTGTGGACAACGACGTCTTAGAAGCAAATGCTTATGCCGCATCACTACGTGGGTCAGAGGCGTTTGAAAAGTCGCATTGGGAGGACTCGATCAAAGCATTCTCCATATCAAAGATTATATACTCGGCTTTATTATCGTCCTCAAGGAATGAGATTTACAAAGACCAGTTGACGAGCACCGTCGATCCGAGTATTCGATACTCGGCGTATCAATTACAGCTCCCCAGGAATATGGATGTCGCGACTATCTCCAGGCAACATTTTCCTAGGCAAGATGAGAGGATTGTGAAGGCAGTTGAGGCTTTAGATGTAAAAGCCTTGTCTGACCCTGCTGCGGAGGCACTGGAAGAGGGTGGGGCAGGTGCAGTAGTTACTTCAGTAACCTGGCGCTCACGTACCGCGCCTGTGGAAGATGCAGATATCTCCGTTGCCTTAACAGCAGCTCAGGCAGCGGAGCTTGCATACCTTCCCCTACAAAAAGACAACCCCAGTTCGACCGAAGCTTTCGATGGGACACTGCTGGCATGGCAGGAAGTGGTAGACGCAACCAAGAAGACCATCGACGAGCAGACAGCAGAAGGCGTCAGCATGGGCGACCCAAAGATGCAAAATCTGCAATTGATTTGGACACTGGTAAATTATTCTCTAATTTGCTGGCGTATCGCACGAAACCGCGTGATGGTCGAAGGAATAGCCCAAGGCAGGAAAAGGAAGAACAAGAGGGGGGGCGAAGAAGTCAGAGTTAAGAAGCTCGGTCACTTAAAAGAGGAGGTAGCACTTTATGATGCCATTCTTCAAGTACTCCATCCCCCCTTCCCCCGCCCTCCTACCATGCTGATAACATCTACCCATAAAGAGCTTAGAACAAGTATACAACCTCCCCGGCGTCGCCGCCGACGAACCCTTCACCTCCGAACTCGACTCCAAAAAAGCCCACTTCTCCGCCCTCAAATGCTCCACAATCGCGCGCTCCCACGCGATCCTTTCAAACCGTACAAATGCCCTAGCACTCTTCGTACGCGCCCTTTCATACATCACTTCCTCCCCACCCGTCCCCCAGCCCACAACTGTTCCCCAATCACACAATGGCCTAAAAATCACGCCAGCGGAATCCCAGTCCCTGATATCAACACTAGAAAATGAAGTAGCGCGTTTCAGAGCCCTCGCAGAAATGGACCTGATCACGACGAAATCTGCTAAGACCGCGGGGAAGGGTGCGGCAACTTTGGTAGAGAGGCTGGATCAGTATCCTGAAGGCAAGATCGACTTTGAGAATGGGATTGTCCAGTGGCCGCCGAAAGTCGCGCCGGTTCCTGTCAAGCCGGTGTTTTTGGATGTGGCGTTTAACTTTATTGAGTATCCTGGTGACGGCGCTCCCAGGGCTGTCACGGATAAAAAGATGGAGGAAGGAGGGAAGGAGAGGGAAGGGAAGAAGGGGGGTTTCTTGGGGAGCCTGTGGGGAAGGTAGTCATGCTGTATTGGCAGGAATCTTATTTTCATGCGAGTGAGGGGCTATGATCTGGGTGTTTTTTTATTTTTTATTTTTAAAAAAGTAACTGGTGGGAGTTTGTAGTTCCATACAGGTGCGGCACTCAATGGAATAAAGCAAAGAAGAAAAGACAGATGCATTTAGAACTCCATTGAACTTCCGCCATTCTCTTCTCTCTCTCGCTTTACTTTCGCCTCGTCCTGGAGAAGACCATTCACGAAGGTCTTGAAGTAATCGACATACGGCTTCAACGAAGTTTTCTCATAATCTACAAACCCGTTAGCACCGCTCTAAGCATCAAACCCAAGCAAAGGCAATGAAGAAAGAAAAAAAAGCATACCATCAACCTTCTCCTCCCCTTTATGCACTTTATCCCAAGCATCAATCTCCCCCAATAATCCGACAACCGTCGGCACAGCCATAGGATCGAAAGCCTCCAAATCTCTTTCGTCAATGGGCACACAAACCCTCCCGGTCCCGGGGTGCACGCAGAACGGGCTCTTGAGGAGATGGTTGAGGTGTTTGGAGACTTCAGCATCGAGACGGGGGTACATGTACTCGAGTACCACCTCCTCCTTGCTCTCTTTCAGACGGGCGGCGTTGCGGGCGTCGTTTAAGTCCTTGGATACGCCGGTTTCGGCCACGTCGTAGATGTCGGCCCACTTTCTAAGGCTAGGACGGTTAGGGTGGTTGTCCCATTTTTTGCGAAGGGCGTCGTTGAGGGCTAGAGATGTTAGCTTTTTTTTTTTTTTGAGTTGGGAGAGGGGGGGAGGGACTTTTATCTGGGAGCAGCTGGAGTAGCTTTTCGGCTTTCTCGTTGTCGCGCCAGGGGTCTTGGTCGCGGAGGATGTCGTTTTCGAAGCGGTCTTTTACGAGCTTTAGGCTGCGACTGTTTCCCAGTGCGCACTTCGTTAGGAGTTTATATCTTCACGCTCTTGAGACCAGAGACTTACGAAATATGAGGATGTAAAGGCCTCCAGAGATTAACCTTCTTCCCTGCCTGTCCACCACCTTTCACTACTTCCAAGTAATTCGCTACAGCCCTTCTCTTAGCATCATCCAGCGACCTCGCACGTTTATCACAGATCCAGGCGTGGGCTCCTCTTCTCCCCGAGTATACCCACAGCACATGCCTAAACCCAAGATCATCTCTCAATGCTGCGTTCATAACCTTTATAGCAACAGTAATGAAGTTCCAGCACAGATTGCAGATGTTGGCCTTGTCACAGCAGGTACGGATCTCGTCGTAATCTGTCAAATCTATATCGAAGACGAGCTCCTTGCTCAGTGGGCGGAAGGCACCCTTGCGTAGTGTCTTGCGGTCTCGTGGGTTGGCACTGTATACTGGGCCGATTTCGAAACGGGAGGGGTTGAGGCGGAGTATTTCTTTTCGGAGTCTGGGGGAACGTTAGGTACCTGGTGGAGAAGATGAGGAGGAGGGAGGGGAACATACAGTTCCATAGTAGGAAATGATTGATATCGCAGATACGCCGAGTTCTGCAGAGTAAATGCGAATTCACGATGTCCAAAGTCATGGCATGGAATCGGGGAGTGATTGAGCCATTGGAAGAGGGGACGGAACGGGAATAAACGCTGGTAGAATGCTATCATGACCTGTGGATCTGAAGGTCCGCTTCCGGGTGCTATTGAGCTTCATCCAGGACCGAATTAGTCTATAATCTTCCCAAGCCAGGGTAGCTTGGAGGGAGAAATTGTGTGTAGTAACCCACACTGCCCCAACCTCTGATGCTAAGAAGTCCGCATCGTCATCGTCGTCACCGAAAAAGTCCTCTTCCTCCTCCTCGTCTTTGAATATATTATCCAAGTCCCCACCTTCCTCCTTCTTAACAATGACCTTTACGGGGGAAGCTGGCTCTGGGGGATCGGTCTGCGGCTCTGCCTTCACATCCATTTTGCCAGTTGGAGAATCCGAATCCGAGGCCGAGTCTAAGTCCGCACCTTGAAACTCTTGGGGAGTAGCTGGGGCGTCTGGAAGAGCAATGTCTCCTTTTAGTGAATTCGAATTAGACATGGTTGTGTATGGTCGGGGTAGAACTTGGGTTGGCCTTTGATATTTAGTGGAGAAAACGCCGTTGTCAAGCTCTGGGGACGCGTGCCGGCGGCACGCCACACACGCCTTTCTCAGAAACGCGTTAATTGGCAGGTAAACCTAACCCTATGATTACAATCACTGCCTGACACTCGGTCCCTAGTGAGCAGCTGGTGAAATCCGAAATCAACCCTTATAACATCTCAACTACTACAGTATCGTCCATCATAACAACAACAATAGTCAATATATACAAGTTTCCAAGTTCAGCGCAGCCCCCAGAATTCCAACATTCCAACATTCCATACTCGCACACATACCAGTTCCGCATTCCAGAGATTCCGCCATTAGAGAGTTTGCGCATGAGGACCTAGGTGGCAGTTATCAGAAAGTAGACCTAGGTGCAGGAATAAGTTTGCGCAACAGCTGTAGGTGGCTTAGCGGCCGGGTGACAGTGGAATGAATAGACTAATATCGCATCGCCCTCAAATTCAGATTTTGAGCTATGCCACGCCAGTCGGGTAGGGAGCAACAAATTTGAGGGTAACATGATAGTACTATCGACTGGTGAAGGAAATATCCCCCTAGGGCCTATCACACTATTGGGAACATCTAAATGGTCAGAGCATATTGTCCGGTTGCTGATTTATTGTTCTACAATGATCTAATTTCTTCAGGTCTGAAAAGCCCCATTTTACACCTCGTCCAGGTCTCCCCACCTGGGTGTCCAAGACTTTTAGGTTAACCGAAAATAACCTGTTATCCTACCACCTAGGTCTCCATGCGCAAACTCTCTATTCCCCCATTCCCATGCCAATGATCATTCCCAGTATACAGCCCATACCAGCATTGATATCAAACCAGCCACTCCGATAACAGCTTCGATACGTTCCGGACAACAGCCGGTAAGGTTTAACGGTGGAACTTCAGGGGGGGAAATACGGGAGGAATTGTGGTGTAAGAATTTTAGATGAATCGTATGATCCTCCACAATGTGGCATTGCCAACGCTTACGGATTAAGCTCTCTTGGTCCATTCATGTATTAGCTCTAGAATCTCTATCCACATCCCAACCCTATCGCAAGTCAATGCTACCCAGGGCAAGACAAGATCCATAGCTGCCATGTTCCTGGTATCCAGGCTGCTATAACCCCGGTGTACACCAGGTTGCCTAGAAAAGATGAACGCCCTAGGCGCCAATGTTAAGAGTGTAACACTCCGAAGGCATTAGAAAAGGAGCCAATATGTTCCTCCAGCATGCTGGTACCAAACGCCTCAGCATCTTCATCATTGTGGATAATCAGCCCGCCTCCTTCAGCTTCTGATATTGATGCCTCACCATCGGCGCCACTCTCCTCTTTGCGCTCCCCTTCTTCCGCCCCTCCTTTCAATGTCACCCTACCATCTACAGTCTTGATGTCTCCGGCACCACCCTCACCTTCTTCCCATCCACCTTCCTACCCTTCTTCCTTCTCTTCCCCCGATTCCTCCCGGTTTTCTCCTCATTCCTTCTCTTCATTTGCTCCGTCTTTTTTAAAGACTCACTCTCAGCCTTCTCCCTCTCAACCTCCTCCTCCATCAACCGTATCCTCTCATACACCCTTCGTTGTGCAGCCTTGTGAACGTGGAATTCGCCTGATCTAGCTCCCGCGCTGGATCTCTGAGCATTTGTGACGATCTCGGGCGGCAGAGGGAGGACTTTGGTTTTGGGACTGGTGGGCACGTGGATTCTCGATTGGGCTTTGAGAAGAGGCTTGTTAGGGCGGGGCTTGGGCGGAGCTTGGGGAGAGAACGCGACGTTTCGTCGCTCGTTTATTGCATAGGTCTTGGAAGGTCGGGATCACTTGGGGGATTGGTTCGGACATTTTAGTCTAAAGGGTGTTTTGCTGTAAATTTTAGTATAGCAGTAATAGAGGTAGTGAATTAGTGGGAAGGGGGAATAGAAATTAGATATTAAGTCGGGTTTTAAGAATTGTTGCTGGAGTATTTTCAAGGATGTGCACTGAGTGCTGGCGGCAGGCGGGGAGCTCTCAATTCAAAAAATTCAGGCAAGGTTACCCGGCTCAACAACTCTTGACGCCACCTCCTTCCTCAAAGTCTCCAACTCAACTTCACCAAACACCAACAACCACAACAATGGCATACGAAGGCAGAGTCGGATCGCGCTTTGGTGGCGGGGGCGTCGCCTCGCACTCAGTATCAAACCAAGACAGACGCGAGCGTCTCCGAAAACTCGCGCTCGAGACTATTGACCTTGACAAAGACCCCTACTTGTGAGCACTCCCCTTTGCCATACTCCTGACTCACGGAGACCGCCCCAAAATCTAACGAACTCAATAGCTTCAAAAACCACGTCGGCTCCTTCGAATGCCGTCTCTGCCTAACAGTCCACCAAAATGATGGTTCCTACCTCGCCCACACCCAGGGCCGCAAGCACCAAACCAACCTCGCCCGTCGTGCCGCCCGTGAAGCCAAAGAAGGCCGAAACCTCGACCCGATAACCGGCCTGCCACAGGGCATGATCGGACAGCAGCTCATCGCTCCAAAAAAGCACTTGAAAATCGGTCGCCCCGGTTACAAAATTACTAAGCTTCGAGACCCTGTTACTCGGCAGTTGGGGTTGCTCTTCCAGTTGCAGTACCCTGAGATCGGCACCGAGATTAAGCCTCGGTATAGGTTCATGAGCGCTTTCGAGCAGAGAGTTGAGGTCCCTGCCGATAAGAACTTTCAGTATCTGCTGGTTGCTGCGGAGCCGTATGAGACGGTTTCGTTCAAGTTGCAGGCCAGGGAGGTGGACAGGAGTCCTGGGAAATTTTGGACGCATTTCGATTCGGATAGTAAAGAGTTTTTCTTACAGTTATTTTTCAAGACGGAGAGGGAGGAGAGGTATGCTGGTGTGCCGGGGTTGGCTACGAGGGCGTGAGATGCTTGACGGGGATGCTGCGACCTTTTCAAATTCGCCAATTCAAGGGGAGATTGGCGGTGCGAAGAGCGATTTCGATGGGATTCATGGTTTGCTTCTCGATTATTATTATTTTACCTTTTCACGAGAAAAGCACATTCTGATTTTCAGTTAGATGCTAAGGGCGGGAAACAACCCGGTGGTAAATGTAATGTACACTGCTATTTTAAAGACAAAAAAAACAAGAGAGAGAAGTCTCCCAGCCTGCTCCTCCATCCAAAATTCATCTAAAATATGTCAAAGCAATAAAACTCCGGATAAACCTTTGGGCGCACATGAGACTATACACACATAATTAAAAAGCAGAAGAGGGAAGGGAAAAAAATAGTAACTTTTGATATTTATGCCTCAGCAGCCTTTCTCCGTCTCTTCTCCTCCTTCCTGGCTTTCCTCTCCTCTTTTGTCTCGCCCTCGTGCTTTCGCTTCTTCTTATCTTTTTTGTAATCGCCTGTTTCAAGCGGTGGGACAAAATCCTTTTCTCGCTCTTTCTTCTTTTCCTCCTTCTTTTCCTTGCGCTTTTCCTCTCGCTCTTCGCGTGCAGCGCGTTCTTTGCTCTGTTTGGAAAGGAAGTACTCTCCGGACTCGATCTGGAGGTCAATCTTCGATTTCTCGGGAGCGGGAGGGAATGGCTGGGGAAGTTAGTGTCTGTAGGTAGATAGTGAGGTAATGAGGATGACGTACGGTGTATGTCTTCTTCGACTTGTCTGTGATCTTCAGTGGTTTCTTGCGCTTGCTTAGGGTTCTCTTCTTGAACTGTGGGAGAAAGCGGTCCCAGTTCTCATTGACTAGTTCGGGGTCTTTTTGGAGCTCTCGTTTGATCATGAGTTCCTACATCCCCCAAGTTAGTATCATTTACTCTCCCGCCTCCCGATACCGGTGCCCATGCCTTAATATGATAAATCGGATGTGTATTATCCATACACCCCTTCACTACCCTCCTAACCTCTTTCAACCCTTTATACCCTCCCATCGCAGCAACTGTACTCCCCTGAACAAGTATATAACATCCAGTCAATAGCTCCAAAGCTTTAAGCGTACTCCCACCCGGTCCCAAAATCCTCTGCCGCCGCTTAACGAACCTCTCCTTATTCCTAACCAAGTTCCCAATCTTGATAATATCGCACGCAACACCATCCTCGAGAATCTTGATCGCCTGCGGTACAGGAACCGAACGAGCCAATAATTTGATCAAATCTCGGGCGTTCAAGATCGCGGCAGGGTCGTAGGTCTTTCGGGTGGTTTTCACGGTCATGCTACCCTCTACTAGATCTAATGTGCAGGCTATGTGCTGCTTTTCAAGTGTGCGGGTTATTAGCGGCCAGGCTTGGCGCAGGTAGGTTTCGCGGTATTTAGGGAAGAGCGTGGCGAAGGAGGACTCTTCGATGAAGGCTCCAGCTTTATTATCCTCGGGTTTGAATTCTTCAATCTAAGGGTAGGATTGTCAGCTTTTTCTCTTTTTCGCTTTATTTTTTTATCTACGATAGGGGCTGTGAGAAGGTTTTGTTAGCTACCTTCCATTTGTCGATGTCATCGGTATCCCATGGCTTTTCTTTGTCATGTGTGGACGGCATTGCGACGGCAGTATTCAGAGCTTGAAGCGTTTGTTGGTGCGGCGGTGGTGAGAAAGTTGGGGGGGATTTTGTAGAAGAAAACTCAAAGCCGGGTAACTTTGATTTGATTCTGGTCACAAAATATCATGGCGAGTTCTCAAAAAGCTCAGATTCACTGCTCTTAGAGTCAATTGCAAGGCTGTATTTTACCAGGAAGATTTCCAGGATAAAGCGGAGTCCAAATCTAATCCCGGTCCCTTGCCAATGTCCAAACATCTTATTTACACCCTCCTATAACTTATGCCACACGAATCGGTCTACCAAAGCATATCTTACAATATCCCCTCCTCTATCTGCCCAGCCCTGGTATAATAGAATTAAGTCCTGGTATATCCTTCATCTTATCTCATGAGTCCCCGACGTCTTCCCTTGCTATTCCCTGCTTCTCGATGTAGTATCCCTTCGGCGGCTGTCTCTTCGCGTGGATCTCAGCATGTGTAAGAGGTTTGTCGACCTCGCTGACTGCTAACAATTCTTTAACTTTCATGATCATGCCGGCAGTGTCGGGGGAGACAGGGTGATAGACTGTCTTCATGCGATGTCGTAGGCCGAGGGCTTTCAGGACGCCGTTTTGACGCTCGGTCATGCCGATGCCGGAGCGGATGAGGGTTATTTTGAACCAGGACATCTGAAAGAAAAATTAGTTGGTACTCTATGGAGGAATTGGTGAATTTTTCGAAGTTGGGGGAAGCACCTTTGGAGCGGCAGAAGCCATGATTGTTGTTGTGGGAGGCTGCTTGTTCGTGCTTGAGAGAGGGAAAGCGCGAACTTGAGCCTCCCTACTGTACGCTGACAAAGTGGGGCCGGAAACAAACTGCAACTAACCTTAAAACATTTGACATTCGGGCTATACACTCCCAACCTTACGGCGAGGACGATATCGACGGCACTTCTACCTGCGTGATGGCCATCACAAAGCCGATCCAAGGGGTCGTTAAAAAGGTCGTTAGAAACCCACAGGTCGTCAAAAAGACTGTCAAAAAGGTTGTTAATAAAATACCCAAGCCTTATCCGGTGCCCCCAGATCATGGGAAATACATCTACATCTACAACAATCTCCTGAATAATCGAGTGTTATACTCACTCTCGCGGACTCTCGATGTCAGTGCCCTCGCTTAATTTCTCCTCCTATTCTTGCGAGAGCTATTACTTACAAACATTCCGAACAGAACAAAGACTCCCTCCGGCAGCTAACTTTCGTGGGCAAGAAGTCTGTTCCAGCGGCCCTCCGCAAAGATGTCTGGGCACCCATGGCGACGGTGACCTTCAAGGAAAGCCTAATGGGTACGAACACCTTCCGCATGCTCCGAGAATTCCGCCGCATGCACGAAACCTCCTACTCTAAGGAACTCCTCCAGAAGCCTAAAAAGGAGCGCATCCGCATCCTCATGAACCAGAAGGCAAATTCGGTCGCGGACCTAGCGGAAAGCATAAAGATAGAAGTGGACCGCATAAAAAGGGTTGCCAACCCGCCGCCGCTCGGGAAGGGGCAGAAGGCCATGAGGAACCTCCCGATTAAGTTACCGATCCCGCAGGACGGGGATGTGGTGGTTAAGTGGTCGAATATTTACGATGCGCAGTATGCGAAAGCATGGCCTGGGGTGGTTATACACGGGCATTTACAGAGGGATGGGAGACATACGGCGCCGGCGGAGGGGGAGAGGGGGGTGAAGAAAGCGGAAAGGATGGTGCAGGAGATTAGGGAGGCGAAGAAGGAGATTGTGGATGAGATCATGGCTTCGAGGGCCAAGTCGGCGAAGGAGACAACCAATGTTATGTCGTGAGGGCTGGGATAGATCAATGCGGGGGTTTGTCTCAGTTGGGTATATGGATGGATTCGGGATTGGTAAGGAGGGGATGTAAGCATAGATCTTTATGTACAGATATCTACTCAAGAACCCAGCTTGAGGTTGGCTTAAGGTATTTGTATATCCTCCAGGTGTGCGAGTGAGGTTGCGGTGGGCTTAGAACTGCTTGGGGTGGGTCTACAATGGCAGTTCTTCAGGTCTTCACAAGTACAGTAGCTAGAGCGCGATACCAATCTCTCTACCTCCACAAACTCGATATAGCGGGGGGACTGCAGGCTCTAGGCCAGAGATAAACTGAGACGGAACACGCTAGGAAACACCGGGGGGTCAGCCAGGGAATCATAGAAAATCACTTGCTACCTATGTCATTTCCCTCCTACAATTGGCTCCCCCTACAAATCCTCCGAAAGCGCCAATTGATATATACAATCCTTCTTATACGAATCCATCAACGGCAGCTCGGGGTACCCTTCATGAGACTTCCCTTCCGGCTAGTGAACTTGCAAAACTATGCATTAGGTCACGTACCCTCGCTAGCAAACTCTCCCAAAAGAGAACAAGAGCTTACTTATTCAGCCTTATCCCCCATCAAGTAAACCATCCCCTAGCAACTAGAAGCTTCGGACCAATAACCAGTGCAAAAGGATGACACAATTCCGGCCAATTCCTATCCGGGAACTAGCCCAAATCGACCCCAAGTCCGCATATAAATCCATAATATTATTTTATTAAATAATACCTACCCAAAGCATAGTAGACCACGAGCAGAGCCCCTCTAGCCACTCCCCCGGCTCTCCAGCGGCGTATCCGGGGCTATCTTATCTTAGCTCTAACTCCACGCCACAGAGGCCTTTCGGCGTGGGGAAGTCCCTGTCCGGGTTCACTCTTTCTGAGTAGCTGATGACTCTTCGGTAGATGCTGTAGACCTAGAGTTGGTATCGGGTATGGCTGGATGGGGTGGAGAGGGTGGGCCCGCAGCGGGAGGGGCCTGAGAGGGTGTTTTGCAGTGAGACGCTAGGAAATTGACTTGCTTTCTGGAGGGTTGGGGTGTACGGGTGGAGGAGGGGGTTTATTTGTTAAGAGGGTTACATCATCGCTCTATATATGCCGGGGGAGAAGCGGAAGGAAGGAGGCTAGGTCTATAGTTGGGAGTTGACGGGGTTTGAACTAGTGATATGTAGCAAGGGGGCTGCAGTGTATTCGATCCACAGGAGGATTCGTCCGAGTGATGATCTGTGATTGCGTGGTAACTGAGGGACTGCTGTTATCATTGTCTGGCAAGGTAGGAATGCTAAATTATTGTGAAGTAAGTGAATACAAAAAGCTTTCTATACTTTTGTGTTTATCGAATACATGGCGTTGCACGGCTACTCGCCCTTCTCTCCCCCTGAGGGTTGATCAACCTCGGCCGGATCAATTGAGACCTGCTTCTCAACTTCCTCTCCCACGGGCTGATCACCTTCACTTCGCTCGGTTAGAGCTGGCTTCTCAATCTCTTTTCTACCAACCTCAATGACATACCCTCCATTTCTCCCATCTACCTTAAGCCATTTTCCTAACCTTAGCTCTTTCCCTGTACCGACACATACAGCTAGCACTTCCTTCCCTTTCTCACCACGCTCAACAATAGATATCCCGTTGACTACTCCGCGAACGGAATCCTTGCCTGTGGGGCCGAGGGTTCCATGAGGCTCGAGTTTTCGCTTGTCGGAGGAAACCTTCCAAGCGCGGATTTGACTGTCCCAGCTACCGGAGAGGATTAGGTCTGAGTAGGGGACTGCAGCTAAGGCAGTGATGTAGTAGGGACATGGCTCTGGGGGTGGATCGGTGGGATTGGATTCAGCGGTGTGTTCCACTGGGAGGAGGGTTTGCTGGAGGCCATGGGCGAGCTGGATTGTGTGGACGGGCTTTTTCTTGAGGATAGACCAGAGGGAGATGTCACTGTATGACCGAAGTTAGTGTGTATAGAAGCTTAAGGCAAGCGTGTTCATACCCATTGTCACTGCCGGTAACAAAGTGCTCCTCATCTATCATGGCCACACAATCGATTGTGCCTTCCTCGTAGCGTTTGCTCCCATCTTTGTTTTTCCGGGGCTTTCGAGACTCGGTTCCACCGCTTCCTCCACCTCCGCGGAATACAAGTTGAGTTTCCTCCACAATCTTCCATAGTCTTGCCGTACGGTCTCTAGCGCCGACAGTTACACATCGCTCACTGGCAAGCGCAGTGATACCTACAACTTCATCTTGGTGACCGAACAAAGTCTCAACATAGGCTAGCTCATCCAAACTCCATAGCTTAACACTGCGGTCGGTAGAGCAAGAATACAATTGATTTGTCCCGCGCCGGAAGGTAAGACCAGTCACCGCTCCACGGTGGAATTTAAAAGCCTTCAAAGCTTTCAGAAGCCCTGCATCCCATACGACTACCTTGGTATCTTGTCCTCCGGTTGCAACAAACTTTCCATCCTGCGACGCTGCAACACACAAGATTGGCCCCGTATGGCCTTGAAAACTATCCGCACCCCCCTTGCGACAGGCCCGAACGTACGTGACTCGCTTTGGCTTTTTCGAGACTGTGTGATTTGTGCCGGTAGATAGAGGGCGCGGATAGGCCGGGAGTTCCCACTTTATAAGATAGCCGTCTTTGGTGACAGTGTAGATGAATGGGGAACATGTCGCGATGCCTGTAGTAGGCCCGGAATCCATACGGAAGAGGGTGGAATCTACAGTAGCAAAGGAGAGTTGCGAGCAGATATGTCTGTAAATTTTACCTTTCTCCTCCGCCTTAATAGTTACGTGGTTAGCTTGGAGATGCTTTGTAGGTGTAATAAAATATACATACTACGCTTTCCCTCAGGCGCTCGGCAATTATATCGCGATCGATATCAGCTGCGTCAAATCCCACTTCGTCTGTGGCTCATTCTTGTTAGCGTTTCTGATTTCTGATTGGATTTTGTAAACATACCAGCTTCAGCTCGGAGGTTGTTTAGGTACTGCTGAGCCAGTCTCAACCTCTTCTCTGCTGCTGTCTCCCCGGCAAACTCCTCATCCTCATCCTCTTCATCCTCACTTAGTGCCTTTCTATTTTCCCCCTCATTGCCACTTTCGGAGCCACTTGATATGTTGTCATCCTCCGGTACATTCTTATCTTTATAAGATTCCCTTGGCCTCTTCGGTTTACCCCCGCCGGAGAACGCAGCTGCTTCTAATCGTTTGCGCTTCTTCAAAGAACCTGGGATAGAAAAGAAGGATGACATTTTTTTGATGATTGGTGCTCAATTGCATCAATAGGTCGGGGGTGAAGTAGTTTTGCTTGGCCGACAGCCGGGCAGCACTCAATGCCGCGGGAGAATTTTTTTTTCTCAGGAAAAAGATAAACGTCCATTTCTTGGCATGCATGGCCATGCGAGCTATCCTGGCATTGCCGTGCCATGATTTGCTGCAAGATAAGATTAGATGAGATGGAGAGCCGCATGGGATGGAGAATGGATTAGGGTTTTAGAAAAGCAGTCTCAGTAGGCTCACTAACCCACACAACTCTGATTTTTCGTTCGTTGAACAATTATTTTCGATTTCTAGCAATAACGACACAACAGCATCGCGACCCACCTAACCACCAAACGACCGACGCCATCTCATTTCTCATCTCCACCTCCGAGGTAAGTCGACAAGCCTATTTGAATCCCCCTTACCTTTTCTCTCGCAATGCTCTGTTCGAGAAAAGAAAGAGGGACACTCAAAATGGCTCATGACTGATTTTTTTTTGGCGACCCCTGCTCAACTAGACAACGTAATCCAAAATGGTTAAGACTTCAGTTCTCAATGATTGCTTGAACGCTATCAACAACGCCGAGAAGGCTGGAAAGAGACAGGTCCTTATTAGGCCTTCTTCCAAGGTCATTGTCAAGTTTTTGAGTGTTATGCAGAAGCACGGTAATTGCCCCGCGGTTTAGCTGTCTGTGTATTCCCCGAAATTTTCTTTACCAGAGATTCGAGTTCCTGTTTGCACTTTCCCTTTCTTTTTCGTACTCGGGATGATAACTAGACGAACTGTCTCGAGCTCTCCACGACCTTTGTCCTTTAAGTTCCCGAAAAATCAAATACCATGCGCAGGACTCTTACACGTTTTCTCTTCCTTTCATTCTTTGATTCTTCTATGGGTCCCGTAAACGTTTAATCCGGCGCGACATACTGATGTATATAGGATATATTGGCGAGTTCGAGGAGGTTGATGACCACCGTTCCGGAAAGATCGTTATCCAGCTCAATGGGCGTATCAACAAGACTGGGTGTATCTCTCCCAGATACAACGTCAAGCTCGGTGATCTTGAGAAGTGGGTTGTCAAGCTTCTCCCTTCCCGTCAGTTCGGTTTCATTGTCTTGACTACCTCTGCTGGTATCATGGACCACGAGGAGGCCAGGAGAAAGCATGTCGCCGGAAAGGTCATTGGGTTGTGAGTTTATCCTTAGGCGACATACGAGGATCTCTAAAGTTGTAGTTACTAACTGCTGCTCTTCGTAATAGCTTCTACTAGATGTCTACTACGAACACGGGGGGATTACAGGGATATCTTAGATGTAGTGAATAAAAAAATAGTCCGGATCAGCTAAATAGTCTTTGCCCTTTCCTTATCTCCTTTTACCCTAGGGCTTGAGGAGGAATCTGAGTTTTATATCAATGGAGTTTTGCCTTTCGGGATGGTTCGGGCTGGTGTTTTGGCTGTTGATAGTTTTCAACTAGGATCTAAACCCCTAGTAGCAGCTACTGCCGCATTCCATCTCTGACTCTAGAAACAATTGTTCAATGAGCCCAGATTGTATGTCATGAAGTAGAATAGTAGCATAGATCAAGCGCCACTCTTTGTACCCCCAGTAAGGGAAATAAAGGGCCGATGTTGTCGGCCGACCTTAGTTGCTCCTTAAGCTCTTACCCAATATTTGATAGCGGGGCATTTTATGCTCAAGTGAGAGGTAAATAGATTGCAGGTAATTTAAGACTTCAACGGTTTAACGGGTTCCTCAAGCCAAGGTTAGAGGTCCAAAAGCTGCAGGTTCCCTCGCCTCTAGCCGTGGGATCAATCATTCGTTTCTTTTTTCTTTTCTTACTAATTACCTTTCTGACATTAAATTTTAAGCCTCTTTCTACATTTCCCCTCCAAAGACATCCTCTCTGTCTCAATTTCCCCGCGTGTTATCCCTGATTATTTTAGGGTTAGGGCTCTTCATTTCGAGTTTGATCTGATGCCCGAAATCTTGGCATTTAAGGTAAATTTCCGCTCGTATTTTTTCGTCCCGCTTGCAGACATTTTGCACCATCGAGCTCTCTCCCACCCCGCCGCTGCAAATACTAGAATAAAGCCAGTCTTTTTTCTTCTCTCTTTTTGTTTCTCTCTTATTCTAGTATTTTGCAGGCTGAGTTAATGGCTGGTTCTCTGGCCTCCGATTCCTCCAGAACACTCTCTGCAGCAAACAACCCCCCACACTCCGCCATGAATGGCTCTTCCTCCTCATTGCTAATTAAGGCTCTATCGAACAGCCAGCATGAATTCTTAGAGCCCAAATCCTCACTACATAGTGCTGCCTTAGCGCTTGCGAAAAAGTACCTTGACCCGCTGGCTGCAAGTGTGGCGGGTGGAAAAAAAAGGGAAGTTCTGGAGAAAATTTATCTGGACGGATTCGATGTTGATCAGGTCTGGGAACAGGCGAGGCTTGTTGTGGACGCCGTTGAAAGCGGGGTTGGCGAGGCGAAGGGCGTTGCCCGGGGTATTAATGGTGGTGTTAATGGTGATGCGAAAGGTCGGGAGTTGACAAATGGGAAGAAGAGAAAGGCTGCTGCGTTTGAGGGTGAAATTGATAGTGCTAGTGGAACTAGTAGTCAGGGCGACAGTGAAGAAGGTGAGGAGGGAGATGACGATGGAGACTTAAGCGAGGGGGAACACGAAGAGCCCATGGACGAGGATGGTGGAATTGCCCTTCCCGATGATAGCGATGACGAAGAGGGCATTAAAGAAGCATTAGAGGAGGAGGAGGAGCAGGAAGAGTTTATTCAGGACGTTCACGGGCTCAATGACGGCTTCTTTTCAATCGATGACTTCAACCGTCAAACTCAATTGCTCGAAATGCATGATAAACGTGGGGAGCTTGGGTCTGACGAGGAGGAGATTGACTATGATGCCGACCCCGACCAATTGACCGACAGTGACGAAGATGAAGCCGGCGGTGGGGCTATCACTGTTGGGAATGACGACTATGACGAAGAAGACGAGGACATGCACGACAGCCATGGCAATGCGAACGGGATAATGTACGAAGATTTCTTTGCTCCACCCGCCAAGAAGGGATCAAAAAAGAGGCGGCCTTCAAAAGTATCGAAGCCTTGGAACCAACGAGCTAAAAGGTTAGAAGAGGGGCCGGAGAGAGAAAATTCTAATATTGAGTCTGAGATGGCCCGGGTGCGCCGTGACTTGTTCGATGATGACATGTCAGAAGAAGGCTCAGATGTGGATATGGATGGTGACCCAGCGAATCCCATGAACCGTCGATCAACACACGAGAAACGCCAGGCTGCTATTACCGAACAAATCCGTCAACTCGAAGCTGCGAACGTTGCAAAAAAGGAGTGGACTCTTGCCGGAGAGGCTAGATCTACAACTAGGCCCCTGAACTCGCTTTTAGAAGAGGATTTGGACTTTGAGCGGGCCGGAAAACCGGTCCCAGTGATCACCCAGGAAGTCACGGAGGATTTAGAGGAGATGATCAAGCGAAGGATTCTCGCTTCTGATTTTGATGAAGTAATCCGAAGACGACCTGATGATATCTCATCCCGTTTCCAAAGAGGTAGAATCGAGTTAGACGATTCCAAACCCCAGCAAGGTCTAGCAGAGATTTACGAAAAAGAATACCTCCAAAAGGTGGATCCCGAAAACAACCCCCATATTAAGGACGAGAAATTGGCAGAAGCTCACCGAGAAATTGGATCACTTTTCTCTGATATATCTCGAAAACTCGATGCCCTTAGTAGCTGGCACTTCACTCCTAAGCCTCCTAAACCTATCATTTCTATCGTTGCAGATGCTCCTGCTATCTCTATGGAGGAGGCTCAACCAAGTGCTGCTGGTGGCGGCGCTCTAGCCGCCAACATTTCTATGCTCGCACCACAAGAAGTCTACGCTCCTGAGAAGGACAGGGCAGTAGCAACCATCGGCGAAGGCGGCGGTAGAGAAATTATAGGCAAGAGCGGGGCTCCGGTTTCAACAAGAGAGATGACCAGGGAGGAGAAGCAGAGACGGAGAAGGAGGGAGAAAGAGAAAATTAAGAAACGGAACCTAGGCGAAGGGAATAAAGGTGGAGAAGTCAAGGATGGGAGTAGAAAGGGCGTTATGGACAATCTTAAGAAGGGTGGTGTTAAGGTTATTGGAAAGGGCGGCGAGAAACGGGATGTGGATGGTAATTTAGTTAGAGACAAGAAGGGAGAGACAAAAAGTAGCTTTTTGAAATTGTAATTACGAAAAGTGGTTATTTGGATGGTGCTTGTTAGTTACTATGAATTTTAATTGGAATACCTTCATGAGATTTCACTCGAGCTGCACGCTTTTGCCCTGGAGTGTAGTAGTGTATTAGGGTGAAAACTGCCCGCCTCTACCTCCTAGTGAACTAAAAATTGGCTTTAAAATACAGGAATTGATTTTGGGAGCCGTTAGAACAGGAATTCTTATGATGTCGGTTGGATCTCCAATAGTCTAGTCTATCTGACTGGAAGACATGTTTCAAGGAGGGGTGGTAAATTCTTGGCGTTCTAACAATTACGCTTAACCCACTCGGTTAGCATTATTATTTTCACTCCACGTGATTGCGGCTACTCTATGAGCACGGCGAACACTACTACTCAAACACACGCTCCCCGCTAGCCCCACTCAAAACCATTCTCCATCAACTCTGTTAATCTGTTCATCCAATACCTAAAACATGTACCCATCCCCTGGTTCTCCCTATCAGTTATGTATCACTAACCTTTGTTGCAGGGAAGTTCTTCTAGGAATCACCGGGAATGACTTCGTCCTACTTGGTGCATCTAATGCTGCTATGCGTGGGGTGACCATTCTCAAAGCAGAAGATGATAAAACCAGGACTTTAAACCCACACACTTTGATGGCATTCTCGGGAGAGGCGGGAGATACTGGTATGTTCCATCGATGGAAATCGGGACACAAGAGCTGGATCGTTTGGTGGGATGAGCTGATGGATGCTGATGTGTGTGTGAATAGTTCAGTTTGCGGAATACATTCAAGCCAATGTGCAGTTGTATGGGATGAGGAATAATTCTAAATGGCAACTGTCTCCTAGTGCTGTTGCTAGTTTTGTGAGGCGCCAACTTGCGAAGAGCCTGAGGAGTCGGGTATAGATTCTTTCCTTGCAGCTTGGGATTTTCGGTTATTAACTTGGATGGATAGAACCCCTACTACGTTAACCTTCTTATCGGAGGGTTTGACTGCACTACTGGAAAGCCTCATCTTTACTGGTTGGACTACCTAGCGTCATCTGCCGCTGTGCCTTATGCTGCTCATGGATACGCTCAGTACTATTGTTTGTCGATTCTGGATAAGCATCATCATCCTAATATCACCTTGGAGGAGGGAAAGAAGTTGATGAAGATGTGCCACGATGAGGTCCGTATCCTTCGTTACTATTTGGTATGGCGGCTGGGTTTTTGTTAACGTATGGGTATAGTTGATCAAGAGGTTGCCGATAGACTTCAAGGGATTAACGGTAAAGGCTGTTACGAAGGATGGCGTAGAGGTTGTGGAGATTTAGGGTTTTGTGCATAGATGGTTCGCGTTACTTTTGAACGCAGGAACTTGAATTGCAGATTAAATAATCCTGCTGATATCCAATGTGCTTTGATCCCTTCGGCTCTGGTTGTTTAATATGTGGGTCCGGGTCCAATCGTGATCTAACGAGCTATGGAGCGGTCTTGTTGTTAGTGGTAGGCTTTGCAGTTGTACAGCGTTTGGGGTTGGTGTGAGGGGCTTATAGGAAGCTCGGGCTGTAGTATCTTAATAACTCTACAGCTCTTATTTATGTTATTCGCACTGCGCTGCTTTTGCTATAGCTCCAAATCTAGTACGTAGGGTGAGTGTTCCAAGGTGTTTCAAAGTACTCGAGTACGGTAATGGACTCGAGGGCATAATTTTCCTCCAACCGACGCTATTCCGATCTATTTCCTGATATTAAAGGTGGGGGTTGCATTTCGGGTCTTGACATAGGCGGCGTTGAGCCCGACTCAAAAGTACTTGGACCACAATTCTCATTCCACAAGAGTTCGCAGCCCGCACCGCCAAGCCAACTACCTCTCCATCTCGCATCCTTTCCCGGAGCATCTCGGTCAACTTGCTTGCTGTGCAAGTGGAAACACAAAAAGGGATCACCAACTCCCACTAACAGTAACATTTCCCTCACTCATCATTTTTCCCCTACTCCCTCTCTCGCTTCACCGACCGACAATGCTCGCTCTGAAGCGTCTATCAACCTCCCGTGTAGCCTCCGTGGCTCGCGGGTATTCCACCTCCTCCGGATACGCTTCTACTGCGAAGAATTTGCTCATTAACGCTGATACTAAGGTTATCTTTCAAGGTTTGTACATCTGCAGCCTCTCCGGGGAGAAAGAAGGGTTTGGGGAAAGAATGGGGAGAGATTTGCTTATGTATTATGTACAGGATTTACTGGAAAACAGGGAACGTATGTTTGATCCTCGGATGGCTGTGAAGGCGATAGCAGGAGTCGTGCATAGGAAGGATAGTTAACAGCGGTGGGGGATGTTTCTAGGTTCCATGCACAACAAGCGATTGAGTACGGTACGAATGTTGTCGGCGGAATTAATCCCAAGAAGGCTGGAAGCAGGCATTTAGATCGTCCAGTTTTTGGTACCGTGAGGGATGCTATTAGCGAGGTTGGAGGTGTGTTCTGCATTCTTTCGGGATTACTGCTGGCGTTGTGGGGTTTGGAAATTGATTCTGGTGTAGCCGATGCTAGCGCCATATTCGTTCCACCTCCGGTCGCTGCAAAGTCTATCGAGGAGGCCATTGAGGCAGAGATCAAACTTGTTGTTTGGTGAGTATTTGAGTGGGTTCTTTGAGTCTTGTGTTTGGGATAGTATTGATGGGGGTTAGCATCACCGAGGGAATTCCTCAGAATGACATGGTCCGAGTTGTGGATATATTGAAGTCGCAGAACAAGACCAGGTTCATTATATGGCTTGCAGCGAGGAAAAAACAAAGCTAACAGCGGGATAGATTAGTGGGACCGAACTGCCCCGGGATCATTGTATGTTTGCTTAGCCCCGATATCGTGGGAGGGAGAACCTTTTCTGATAGTGTTGTAGTCCCCGGGCCAGTGCAAGATTGGAATTATGCCAGGTTTCATCCACAAGAGAGGCAGAATCGGCATTGTCTCTAGATCTGGAACTCTTACTTACGAGGCTGTAAACCAAACTACTCTGGTTGGACTTGGCCAGAGCCTAGTTATTGGGTGCATATCTCCCCTTTGAGCAGGCACGACGAAGACTAACTCCGAGATTTAGCATCGGAGGTGATCCATTCTCCGGAACCTCTTTCACAGATGCCTTGAGTGTTTTCTTGGAAGATGATGGAACCGATGGTATTACCCCTAGATAGTTTATATTCGGGTGACACTAACAAGTAGCAGGAATCATCATGATTGGTGAAATTGGAGGTTCTGCAGAGGAAGACGCTGCTGATTACCTGAAAGCCAACAACTCTAAGAATAAGCCTATTGTGTCATTCATCGCCGGTATCTCTGCGCCCCCAGGAAGGCGGATGGGTCACGCCGGTATGCTTTCCCGTTCTTTCCTTCTCTCTTATTCCATGGCCTGACTAAATATTCCTTCTAGGTGCCATCGTCAGCGGCGGCAAGGGAGGGGCCGAGTCCAAGATCTCAGCGCTCGAGGGTGCTGGTGCCATTGTCGAACGTAGCCCCGCTTCCCTGGGAAAGAGCCTGTACGAACAATTTGTAAAGCGTGACTTGTTGTGAATTGGGATTGGGTGGTAATTTTTATGCTATAGAGATGTTCGGAATTCGGAAGAACGGGATAGGGGCTTCTTTGTGGCTTAGTAGCAACAAAATATACATGTTGTGCTGGGTGATCCAAATGACGGTCATGGGATGTCACTCGGGGGTTTATCTGATCCAGTGTCTATTCGCCCTACAGACTGGTCTCTTTTCGCAGCTAGCCCCCTTTACTACTTACTTGTCTTCCTTGTCATTAGACCACCTCGGCTCTTATCTCTTCGCTCTTCTCACAACCTCACGGGCATACTTTATTTAGCTTTGGTTTGCAGCTTTCTCACCATATATCATATCTTATTCTTTTATCTCTTTTCCTCCCTTGATCGAGGGCATAAACCCACTCCTGGGCAAATATATACTAGACAATCAAGCCCCTTTCCTCCCTCTCTAGCCACTCGCAACTACAGTTTTGGGGGGATTGAACCCTTAAGAGGCTAGAGGAGTGGCCTTTTAGTTCTGGGACAAGCGATATTCTGTGACTCTGACACTCGATCCTCGGAGCTTCATCCGGCATATATCGGATTGAAAACGCTCCAGTGAGGGTACTCAAGTGCTGCTCAACCGCCAATGCCGGTATGATACCTCAGAACCTAGGGTAGACATGCCAAGGCCCAAAACATCCAAGCCCTGACCTGGGTCCACCACTTACATAAAGTACTAGGCCAAAAAGATTCGTCCGATGCCATTTTTACACCAAAAGTGCCCATCTTCACCACTATCTCTCCTTGCGCAACGTCTATGGGAATCTGCGAAAATTTGTCCATGCATTAGTAAACCTGCAGATAACATGAAGAATATTATAGAATCCTTAAATATTACAAAGTGGTGGAGAAAAGGTCGTTTAAGTATCAGGTATTGGTTGCCATCCAAAAATTTAGGTCACGTTCACACTGGTTGATGTAATCATAAACAATGAAGACAGCTTTGATTCCTTAGAATCCTCACACTTCTACTTGTAGAAGGTTGAATAGATAGTCATTCCCTAGCTAATGGAAAGATTTGAAGTTTTTTTTTCATATAAGCAGCATTGGGAATTGTCCATTTGAAAATGTCCATTTTTCGTTAAATTTGGTGTAAAGCCCTGTGTTGGACGAATCTTTTTGTCCCCGTACTTTTACATGCGTAGCTGCACCTAAGCATATAATAGATGCCAAAACAATTCGACCCAGACCGTGGACTTCCGACCAGATCCGTGCGCCTGCGGTTCTATTATACGAGGAAATAAATTCACAAAAAAGGACTTTTTTTTTCTGACCTTCCCATTGGAGCTAGACTTCCGGATTTGCTCGGGCTAAGATGCCATCCGCCTCGCTGGAGCTAACAGTCATCTCAGCGCCCTCCTCCTCCTCTGCACCTTCCTAATATCCAATAAATATCCCGCGTACCACGAACCCACCCACTTACCACTCCCGACCGGCTTGGAACTCACCTACTACCGCACTGCGGAACCAGGCCTTCCCTCCCCCTCAAAAAAAAGAAGCTCAAACATCTAATTAGGCCCCGTTGGGTACGCCCGGATTATGGCAGAACCGGGATTTGGGGTTTAAGTGCGGACTTAAACCAAAAAATCAAAGTCCAAAAACTTCAAGGTTTAGATTTTAGATCTTGATTAAAATCCTGCTGGAAAAACATACCTCGGACTTAATGTATTGTAGATTTAGAAACTTTCCTCAGCTTATTTTGATAAGTATATCAGAGGTATGATATCATATATCTCACCAACGACATATTAAGAAAAAAAAAACTAAACAAAAGGATCTTAGGATTAGATGGATAACTATAAACGTGCATGGTTCTCTCGAGAAGAAAAGTCTAGATTTGAATGAAATCCTATACTCAAGTATCATGTTATCCACAGAGCAAAACAAACTCGATGATGTGATACCGGTAGTCCAAGTCCTGACACACACAAAAAGAAACCAAACGCAACAAGGACCCAAAGTCATAATCCGAGCTTTGTTAAGACCGAATCCGAATGTGGCCAAAATAGGCTTTAATCTTCGCCGGTATCCTCCAAAACTGCCATCCCCCCTTCATACTAGATAATCTACGGCTACACATGGCTCCAAAAGCTCCGCCTTATACAATACCGGTATAAGGTCCCCAGGCAAAAATGTTCGTGATATTGCTTAGTCATATGTTTCACATTTTCGCGAACACTTTTGCCTAGGGACTGTATATCTGAATGTATAACGCCTCATATGCACCCAAGTCAGGCTGTGCTCCAGAGGCTCACGTCATCAGGCGCAGGGTATAGTGAATCGCCTCATCGCTAGGGTTCTTTGTTCTCTTCATTCATAGAGTAAGGTACTACAGGATCGGTCAGGGACGGAGAAGTTTCACGAGTGGATTGTGGATGGGTGGTGTCTGTCTGCCTACCTGCATATACGGTCTTATCTCCATTATTCTAGACATGGGCCAGTGGGGTTTCATACTAACCGCCTCTGCAAGTCCCCTAAGTCTATTGTCTATTGCAGGAAGCTGGAATCGGATCCGTTGGGTGGACCGAGTGATGGTTTGTGAGTAAGGATGCACTGCACATTGAGGTCTGTATAGGGTATAGCGTTGGCTTCGATGGTGGTGGCACGACGTACTTAGGGCCCTGTGCCCGGATGCAGGAATTGTGCCCCGGTCTGCCGGGAGTTCTGGAGTGGGCTTGCGGGGTCTTTTTATCTTTATCTCTACAGGTGGTGATGGCGGATACGGATATGTTTCATTGCTGTTGTTGGATATGCGGAGTCAATATCAGATATATTTCACCATCGGAGCTACTCGAGCACAGCACCCATGTAAAATATGAGTAATCTGATCGTAAATTTTCTCATGAGCTGGACAATCTCTATCCTACCGTCACATATTCTCACTCAGGAGGAATCCATTTCTACAAACAAAAAAGAAAAACACGAGCAAGGGGGAAAAAAAAAAAGGGGGGAGTTAAACATAGAGAAAACAACCTCCCAAACTAATTTCAAAGATTTAACCTCCACTATTTTAAAAGTCTTCCATTTTCAAAACCTTACTCATATCCTGCAGCTGCACCTCGGCTCCCTTCCACGCCTGGTTAATAACCTCCACTCTTTTAGCATCCCTCGGCGTGATAGAAGCCTTATACCTAACCGGCCGGCTCATGAAACCTTGGGTCATATCCCACTCATCAACAGGGATCACGGTACCATCGGGATTCTTCGCATGCTCGACATTGAATCCCCAAAAAATCCTAGCGTAGTTAACAAACAGACTGTTACCGGCAATATGTCTTCCTGGACAGGCTCGTCGACCGAATCCGAAACCGTAGTGTACATTCTCTTCGTCATCCCATCTCTCAGGCATGAACTTTGTTGGGTTGGGGTAGACTTCAGGGTCTTGATGGATACTCCAGAGATTACCAACTACGATTGCGCCCTTCGGGATTCGGTAACCCATGTACTCGTCGTCTTCCTCTACCACGTGAGGGACACCTCCGGCGGAGGGTGAGCGCCAGCGGAGGACTTCATCAACGCAGTGACGGATGTATGGGAGGTTGTCTTTGTCGTCGAAGTTTGGGAGACGATCGGGGCCAACGACGCGGTCAACTTCCTCTTGCCCACGCTTGAGGACTTCAGGATGCTTGAGGAGGGCAAGGATGAAAACTTCCAGGGCGATGGTGGTGGAGTCACTACCCGCCTCGTATAGGAAACCGACCATGAAAGCGAGTTCTAGAGGAGAAATGTTCTGCGCTTCCTTCATTCTTGCAATTTCCTTGGTCCAGTTCCAGCCTTTGCGCTGGAGAGCTTCGTTTCGGTTGAAGGTGTGCATCTTTTCGGCCCAGTTGTAGAAATTATCGCCAATGCGCTTCCAGGGCGCCATGAAAGTTGGGAGATAGTTCAAGAATGGAAATGAATCGACGATCCAGGTTCCTAAACGGGCTGAATAGAGGAAGTTCTCGGTGATTTCGTCGACGGCTACAACGTCCTCCTCATCACCGCGGGGCATACGTTTTCCATAAGCCATGGCGAAAATGACGGATGAGTTATACCTGATAAATGTATTAGGCATGGGCTCATTGAGCGAGAAATGACGTGACTGACCTGTGGAAGCTATCGAAGAAGCCCTCCGGACGATCAACGAGTTCTTTGGCCAACTGTGTGCTCTCAAGATTCTGGAATCCCTTGTATTTGTTGGCGACGTTCTGGTTAATGACCTGCCCCTGAATGCGACGGTGCATTCTCCATTTGTCACCTCTTTGCAGAAGGACGATTCTCATTTCTACATTTCATTAAAATTATTTCCATAAGGGACGGATAACGTTCGCTTGCCTCTAGAAACATTTTCACCGGCCATAACAGTTCTTGGTCTGTATTGCAATTAGCCTAACCCCACAATTCAAATAAACCCACGAACAAGTCAAGGGAATTTCCGCAAGGAAAAACGAAGAAAATTTTCGAGCAAATAAACTCTTCAGAGATCTGCGTACCTGGACGAGTAAATCTTTGACCTCTTCTCCAGCAAATCTTTTGCTGCCTGCTGTGTCCCTAATACAATGACTGTATCTTTGCCAAGCTTGAGCCTGTATATGGGCCCATATTGCTTAGTCCACTCAGCCTGCTTTCTCCATGGGTTGATCAGAGGAATCTGAAAGCTGTTTCCAACTATTGGAAGACCCGGTGGCCCAGGAGGAAGTGGCAAAGGGTCCTTTTCCTTGAAGAGTTGCTGCGCAAGAATTCCCACTGATAGCACTAGTAGGGCCAGCGCGGCGGCCGAACCCCCGGGGAGTAAAGAAATAGCTTGAATGAGAGACATATTTGCTTGAACTCTCTCAAATGAATAAGAACACCGTTCCAGTTGAAGAAGCAGAGTGAAGCAAGAGTAAGAACCCCCACGATGGTGAAGGTATTATATCCTTCTCCTTAACGTTGCGGGACCCTCACGAACTATCTAAGGCCCAGAGTAACACTCGACTGCGTACTCCCTTACTCGGAGTCCCTACTTGACGCAAACTTCCCATGGCGGAAAAAACACTAGAGAAGATAAGTCTATGAGTCTCACCAACACCCTTCGTAACAATCGTGAGTAGGTAAAGGAAAGAGAGAAAGTTCGATGGGGTCTTTCGCCTGCCTTGTCGGGAATCACGTAACGATCGTGTGCAAGGACTGAGGTGCGGTACGAGTCCCTGCAAGGTGAAAACCAATACTATACAGTGGTACCGACCAAAACCAGGGAGAGAGAAAGTTCGACAAGGCCTTCCGCCTGCCTTGTCAAGAATCGTGCAGTGATCGTGTGCAAGGACTAAAGTATAGTGTGCACCCCTTGCAAGGCGTAGACCAAAATATCGTACTTGTCCCAGGCAAGCATCCGAAAATACGAGTCCTGAGTCTGTGATACGCACGGATTTTCCCGCCGCACATTTCGCGAATCCATGCTTTCGGATACAGTCCTGTACAGTATCGACCGAAGCTAAGTCTCGACCCAGTAGAAAAACGGCGTTTAGCTCCCGTTTCACAGCCTTTGGTGACTGTTTCGGGGATTAAGTTGGCCCCGTATGATGGTGGTCTCCACATAAGTTCCTCGGGTACTGGACCCAGTTGATCGAGGGTCCCGCATGAATCGATTGTCGTGCATATAATATCATAACTGGAATGTCTCCAACAATCCCAGCAGGACGCGATAGGATAGCCGTGGGATACCGCAGACCGTAGGTCGGAATATTAGAGCGCAATTGTCGGATCTTTTTAAAACATGTTCGCGAGCTAAGCTTACCAATTGGCCCACCCCACAAGGATGCTTTTGTTCGTAAGCGCAATTGAAAGGGCATTGGGTGGATAGAATGAAAGAAACGAGAGTTCCTATGCTGTGAACCTTGGAATATGATCTCGGTGCATCGAAAGGGTCGATGGAGTCCTATTCCTAGCCTCCGAAAAACACGAGTCTGTGGTACAGTATGATGTAGGCATGCACAGAAATTGCCCCCCCCCCGATGGACGAGAAAAACAAGAATTCACCTCACCCCGTATTCAAGTCACCTGCACCACTGCCCAATACACCCATCTACTCGAGTACAGTACCCATTGTTGTTGCGAAGTTTTTGATGATGCCCAATGCCCATCACCCCAGGTTCCCGTGGATGTTCATTGAGATCAACACTCGCTTCGTATATTATAGCACCGATACTGGTATATTAAAGGGGTTAAAATAAAGTTGCGCCAATCGTTCCACTCAACTACTTGTTCCAGGCAAGAAGCAACCGATCATTCACTTGTAATTGCCTGACGTTCGTAAAACGGGTTGTTATTGCATACGGGCCAAAAACTGGCCAAAGCCTCAGAATTTTGGTGGTATGCAATAGTAGTTCGTTTTACAATGTTAGGCAATTACAAGTTGAAGGGAAAACCAGGATATTTCAGGCATATTTTGCCCTTCTGTAACCTGGAGAAAACCCGTCGGTATTCCACACAAGGCAATCCCGGCCCTCCCTGCAGAATACCAGTAAGGCTTTTTTTACACCAGGAAAGGCACAAATTTCCGCCAACAGCCAAGAAAATAATACTTCAACTTCTGGGCTAGAAAACACACTCGGAGAAAATAGCAAAAAAATTTCCCTAAAAAAAATAAACGAGGGCACTGCTGGGACTTTCATGTCAGAGGACAACTATCTATGTTAGGTAGGCATCCTATCAAGCTGTGCTGAAGACCATGCTTATTCCCTTGCTTGGCACCTCAAAAAATCCTTTTTTTTCTTTCACACAAACTGCGCTTTCTCCGCATAATACGTCTCTAAGACTTCAAAAAAAAATACCAATAAATGCACGTGGATCCGGTTTATTTTTAAAGAGATATTTGGGCTTCTTATGATTTTTTTGATTGTGTTTTCCAGCTTAGAAGTCGACGGGCACTTACCGCGGGGGACGAGTAGCATTTCATATTTACTCTTACAATTCGCTATCTCCGGCAAGCCTCTACTCTGACATTTGCAAAATGGACTGTTATCACATGGACTATGGCCAAAAATTGGCCAGAGCCTCAGAGTTCCAGCGGCACGCCATAACAGTCCGTTTTACAAACGTCACGACATTACGGGCAGAGGCAAAAGTTCTTGAGAAGGGTTAGTGCTTTCCTGTCACTGTACTCGAGTATAGTATAAGATCTACCTTTGGGATGTGTTTAATCTCATTAACTAGTATACGCAATCCTGTTAGCTTGTCAAACCAATCCTATCCTGTGATATAATAGAGAATCGCAACGGGAAATACGGTATCAAGTATTTCTTGCCCGAGCAAGTCCTTTCAGATCGTCCCTACAAAATCTGTAGCTAGGATTCCCCTATTTTGCAAGCAAAGTCTTCCCGTAAAGCCACTTCCGTCAATAATTCCACTAACTCTCTGCCAACCCCCAAGTAGAAGTGCAAAAGCACCAAAGATCTCTTTTACACCAAAAATGAAGATTTTCAGAGCGCTAGAAGTCCACCATTAGCCGGGCAAGTCAATTCTTGGTAAAATAGTGGTCCTGGGTGTCCTGATTGTGGTACTTTCAATATTGGAACGTGGGGTACAATATTGGATGGACTGTGGCAATATGAAATTGACAATTTTCAAAACACGCATCTTTTTCCAAAGGTGCCCATACAAATTTTAGGCACTTAACTTCAGTTATAGGATACCGGTAGGCCATCCTAATTAGTACTCACTACCCACAGAACAAAGGAATTTGTTATAGAAATGTGAATTTCGGATTCACTAGATTATTAGCTATCTATTGATACAGATTTCATTTTTAATTAAATAAGGGATGGGGATGCAAATGAGGATTTAGGTGAATCCGAATTTCGGACCTTCTGGTGCGCTTTCGGTGGCATTTCGGCCCACCAACGATCAAATGTACCGGTATTGTAGCTCAAATGAGCAATAATTTCCATATCAATTAACAAGATCAGCCTTCGATGCATAATGGTTACAATAGTTGAAGAAAGGTCACCAGGGCCAATCCTGTTCTCTACCCTCAAAATGAATGCCTCTCCAGCGTGTCCACCCACCGGGGGCCGCGCGCCCGCGGCCTCGTCTCCTCAACACAAGTGTGGCCATGCGACAAGCACCACATTAGTACTTGTACAGTACCGCATTCCTGCGATTCGCATCATCTTCAGAGAGAACAAGATTAATGGAGTATTTTCTAGTAGACGCTCGGCTTCTAACCTATCCCAAAGGCCAGAAAATGAAAACAAAGCAAAAAAAAAGGCCAATATAATTCAGAGGCATCTGGCAGCAATCAAATGAATAAATAACAACGACCCATTAGGCTCCATCGCTTGTCATCCTATAGGCAAAACAGAAAAGGGAAAAGTAATGAAACCCAGAAAAGAAAACTTTTTTGTATATTCTCCCCACATGACACTCATCCCAGGAGCCCCAGAACCGCACCAAAGCACCACATTCAGCCATTTCGCAGCCATACATGTTAAACCGATGAAACAAAGGCAGTTGGACAATAAGACGCCAAGAGAAGATGCGCCGACCCACCTGTATCCCCATCATTTCGTTTAATCTATACAATATTTATTCTTCGACTGGATCGAGAGATGGTCCCGCGCGGACGATAGTGGCCCACCCGATCAACCGCCAATGCTTGTCGATTCTCCTGCTCAGGGCAATCTTCTCGCCGTCTTGAGTACAAGCCGGGCTAGTCAATTGAAGCTTGGCCACATCAGCCTTCACAGCAATAACCTTTGCGCCGGTAGCAGTAGACCCGATGTTGACCATAAGGATCTCGTTCTTGGTAAGTTTGGCGACCTTAGCCTGTTTTCCGTCCGCAGTCTTGACACCGAGAAGACGACGCAGTAAGAAGTAATTGACTTCAAGGTCAGTGTAGATGCTTGGCAAACGCCCCTTAAGACCAAGAACGAATCCAACGAGACGATCCGCACGACAAAGGGTCGGATCGACACGGGTACCAACACCTATTTAATCCATGAGAAAACTTACAGGCAGAGAGGAAGTTTGTGAATATAGGCAGGCATACCAATAAGACCGCCAGGAACAGCAAATTTCAAATCATTGTTCTCGGCAAACAATGAAACAATTCTGCTGAAGATAGGCTTACACTGGATTTGTCCCTTTTCAGTTTTGGTGACAATTCCCGGTCTAATCTCAATCTCGTCCCCGAGTTTGAGCACACCCGTCAAGATCGAGCCACCAGCAACACCGCCCTTTAAATCATCAATTTCGGCGCCGGGTTTGTTGACGTCAAAAGACCGAATAACGATCATGTGAGGTGTTGCGGTGAAATCTCGGACCGGAACAGGAATCTTCGAAACAAGGGCCTCGTTGATAGCATCAATGTTATACTTCAACTGGGCCGAAATGGGAATAATTGGAGAACCGTCCGCAACGGTGCCACGAATGAACTTCAGAATCGATTGGTAATGCTCTTCAGCGGATGCTTCACGCATGAGGTCGACCTTGTTCTGAAGAATAATAATGTGGTTTAGCTTCATGATCTCTATTGCAGCCAAATGCTCAGAAGTCTGTGGCTGGGGACATGACTCGTTTCCAGCGATCAACAAGAGAGCAGCGTCCATGACTGCTGCACCAGACAGCATAGTACTCATGAGAATGTCGTGCCCAGGACAATCAACGAAACTAATGCTATCATCAGCACACAACTCGAACATCAACAACCTCAGCGAGGGGCACACTCACGAGACATGTCTTAACAATTGGTACTTTCCGCCACAGCCTTCCCGTTCACACTGAGGATCGACTTCCTTATCACTCTTGTAACTTCGGTAATTCCCAGGACGAGGGCAGTCGGGATTGTCGCATTTGTAGACCTTCGCGTTAGCATAGCCAAGCTTAATGGTGATATTTCTCTCAAGTTCGTTCTTGAATCTGACTGTTTGAACCCCAGATATAGCCTTTACAACTGTACTCTTCCCGTGGGCCACATGACCGATAGTGCCAATGTTTATCGTAGCCTGACGAGAGATAATTTCCGGCGAAAGAGGAGAAAGCGTAGAAAGATCCAGGGTCGCTGGATCAGGTTGTGCCGGTAGAGGTGGTTTGGGGACAACGATCTCTTGGATCTGTGTGGGTTTTTTGAGGGAAGATTTGAGTTCTTTCGGAGCATCGTCAAAATCGGATTCGTCCGACTGTGGATCCAAGCCAGGGGATCCAAGACTCCCTCCATCCTGAGCAATAAGGTTTCCGAATTTGTCAACATGCTCGTCATGCTCAGATGCGAAGTTTTCTTCTCCACCGTTAGTTGCCATGATTGCGGGGGTGGAAGGTGGGGTGGAAGGTGGGGTGGATGAAGGATGCCGAAGATGGTAGGAAGTTGAATTAAGAAATTTTCCTAAATTCGCAACTCGACAAATAAACCGCAAGGTGAGCGAAAGTAAGGAATAGACTGCGAAGGTTCAACAAGGAATGGTGCAGTTTTACGAGAAATTCAGTGCCTAAAGAAACGTCGTGGGTGAGTCAGGGCAAGAGAAAATAAAGACCTGAACCTTTGGAGCCTGACTAAGCCACACCACCAGATAATATTCTATTCCTTAGCCCTAACCCTTTGAAGTTCGTTTCAAACAAACAATCGAACGGAGGACCCGTTCCCTCACTACGCCAATGCTTTGAAATTTCGAGCCCCATCCAATTCAATATTCTCAGTGATCCCGTTTATATCACCTGATTCGCGTATCCAAGCGACAAAGCCTCGGCTTGCGGGGGGTACGAGGTGAGATACTGTAGTAGCAAAAAACAAAAGAGTAAGCTGCGTGGATGTACTTGAAAATAGCACTTTGTATAAAATTCAAGTCCTTGCTCGCGTCTATTCATAAACTTCCGACAGACGTACTTTAATTCAATGGAAAATAAATTACGAGTCACAATCCATGAGTCGGTTTAGGGGTGCTAGCATGTTACTATGATATAGTTAAGTTGTGGCCTGACGGCAATGGGGGACTGGATAAATACTTGGGCAGCTTCACGGAAGTCTGATTATAACGAGGTAAAAAAAAAGGCGAAAGGGGGGAAAGAAAGAGGGGGTCGGAGGGTAATAATCAGAGCTCATCTAAATGCATCAGACTCGTCAACTTGACAGTTCTAATAGCGCGGAGAGGGTGGTAGAAGTTCCACCACTTGTGCACAAGGATCTAAAGTCACTCGTGCCAACGACGGAAGATTTGGTGAGGAGTAAAGCTCTAGCTGTTTATCATTTTTTTTCGCTGGTCCCCATCAACCTTTTCCTTTTCTGTTGTGCCGTACCGGTATTTTTCGGTATGCCCTCCAGGTAGGATGCGTTATCTTAAACTGGGTCAAAGCAAGAGGAACAGTTGAATATCCCAGAAATAGAGGCTCCGATGAAAAGAAAGAAAGACAAGGAAATATTGAACACTCAAAGGCGCCCCTTCACAGGATTTGAGTTTGCCAAGAATTTTATTCGATGTCGATAAGAAAATTAAATTTACTCGTCATCATCCTCATCCTCATCCTCCTCATCCTCAGCAATAGTAGTCTGAGCAATACCTGTCCACCACATTCAGTCAGTGACTGCACCCCGAAGCGCACCCCTCGTCCAGCACCGCTCATATTCCCAGCGGCTAGAGGGGGGACGGGGAAAAAAGATATGTTTTTTAAGGATAAAACTTACGATCCAAATCTCTCTGTCCAGTTTGAGAAATCCTTCGTCCACCCTTGGGGCTAATTTCAACAACGCCAATCTTCCCGAGGGCCTGGAGGACCTTGCGGTCAACGGAGCCGGAGGCGTCAACATGGTGGGAGGGACGAGATCCACGATTTTTCTGTCCACCGTGAGCCTTGCGAAGACGCCCGACACCGACGGATTTGCGGAGGTAGACATGGCGAGCGACGGCAGCTGCGCGGATGTAGAACCAATCCATAGATTGAGGGGGAAGCTCTTTCATGTGTCCGGTCTTTACGGTATCAACCCAGCCTGTGAGTTTTTATGAGTAGCTGTCCTTGCGATCGAGTAAATTGCGATGTTTTTTTCTGTGGTACATACCAGGAATTTGGAGTTTGCCTTGACGTTTCAAGAAAGCAGCATAGGCGTCGATAAACTTTTGAGCATCAACATCGCGGACGGAAACACCAGGCATGATGGGCAATTGTTTGTTGAAAAATGGAGGTCGGCAATGTGTTGATGATAGATTGCCGTTAGGTGTGGAGTTCGCGTTGTTGGTTGCTAGCTTCCGAAATATTTCATGAAGCGGGTTGGCCTGTGTCGGACTGGCAAGTGGTGGGCATGAGGGAGGGTTAGCCCTAAACAGTCACCCTCCTGTAGCCCCGGAAATGATCAGAGCTCGACTTTGACATTGAAGGGACCTAAAAGCAACTTACCGGTATTGGTATGGTGCCGGGCGCTTGAAATTAACCAAAAACTAATACAAGAATAATTTTCGAAAGTTTTCAACCACAACCACATTTTTAGGAAGATATGGCTTCATAGAAGCGCTCAGGAGACACTCCTCTCCAACTCTATGTTTTCTGATTTTCCATCAGAGCAATATTAGTGGAGATGGTATCATAAGATTTCGAATTACTTATGTATGGTTACTTTCGAAGCTACTTTCGCCAAGCCCCATTATTTTGTGTGTATTATATAAGCAAATAAATATTTACAGCCTTGCTGGTATCATGATATTATCATATTCAAGGCCCTGTTTGGCACGCCACCATATAAAAAAAATGCCATTTTTTCTTAAAAACTCCATTTTTGCTAAACTGCGAACCCCTTTGGCCAATCTGTATAAAGCCATCCATGTCAAGATGGTAGCTGCCATTCTGACTATTGTAATGAAAGGAGAAATCTAGTAGGAGGCCTGTGAGTTGAGTTATAATCAAAAAGGTGCCATGTTGAAATATTTCATTTGCAACAAAAATGGCATAAAAGTCAGAAAAATGCCATTTCTCTTGCGTGCCAAACAGGCCTAAGCCATTTTAAATTCCTCACATGCTGGGCACCGACTATGGTTATTCAAACGCCTTCGCATCTCGACTATGAGCGGGCTCAAAGAACGGGGGGCGGCGAATGGGCTATGAAATGCATTGGCAAATGATACTTTTTGTATGGCTTGTTAGTTGAACTCTCTCACGGTCTGTTAAAACATTTCAGCTTTCCTACGTGCTATTTCCTGGACTGGCAAGACATTGAAAATTTAGTGCCACCCCTGCTAGTTGTTGAGACAGTGGTTGATAAGCAACTTTTTTTTAATGATTCAAGTTTTTTGCAGACGTGTAGACTTCAGAACACAGTTAATATTAGCCACATGACCACACTTACGCTGATATCACCAAGGAATACCGGTACTGAGGTTGGGGCCTCTATGACCCCTTAGTCAGCTATGTCTCCAAGTCTGACAGGGGTGGCACGAAATTTTCAATGTCTTGCCAGTCCAGGAGATAGTTGCATGACATTTGCGGCTCTATTCCTATCCACGGTGGTCTGCTAGCACTGCTCAAATAAAAGTGGAGTAGGAATTTTGCCAAGAAAGATGGAGTGGTTCATTGTTTTCACGATCCAATGCACTATTCTCTCACTACAATCATGAAATGTATATGCTTTTTACAGCTGTTGTATTGTTCATGATGCCCAGGGCTCGTTGCGGACACTTATTCCATCCCACCCTTCCTTCTGATGATGTCCTTGACGATTTGCATATCCACGACTGCCTTGATCATACCCCTCTGCTTCTCGATGCGCTCTTCGAGCTCCCTAATTTCTTTCTTTTGTTCCTCTAGGCTGCGGTCCACATCCGGGAGGTTCGCGACCATAGCCCGAGCCTTTTCCATCTTCAGTCGAATGTGGCTCGATTCGTGATCGACATCCTTCAGCTCAAGTTCCTCTCGGGAGACGCGGAGGAGCAACGCGTGAAGGTCAGGAATGAAGTCGAAAGCATTCGCAGGAAGGAACTCCGGGGGTGGGTTCGGAGTGACAATTGACGGAGGATCGTTTGTCATATTGCCGCGGAATTAAGCGATGGGAGTAGCGAGATGTGGGGGTTTGGTTGAGGTGTTTATTTGAAAGTGGGGAGGCTCGTTGGGATGGATGGCCGGGATGGAATGGGACAAAGAGAGGCGCACCAGATGCTCACGTTGGCCCAAAGCTTGGCTGCGTTGGTGGGTTGAACATTGATTTTAAGCCCCGCCGCCGGGTATCATATAATACGAAACAAGGACGGAACCCGGCGTTGCGAGATAAGCAGCACAATAAGAAAGGAAAGCCTCGGGTCACCGCCACCATACATCTAGGGTGATACCTACTGGCTAAAAAGTTGATAGGTGAGCCGGCCGGAATTCAATTGCATACAGAACTGTAGTCATAATCAGTAGGAATCTTCTGAGACTACTACACACAATATTTACCTCATGGCCACCGAAACAAGTTGTTGGGACGACCCAGACACCGTACCGCATTCTCACCCCGCACCAAATAGCCCACTTCCCTCCTCCTCCAACCTCCTCCTCCCCTCCCCTTAGTGCGTCCTATTTTTCCCTCTCCCAGATATATTAGGGCAATATCCTTTCGCCAGATACTTCTCGATAAAATTATCTTTATCCTCTTTTTCTCTCTTCCAGACAAATACCCGGATCCCTTCCAGAATATAAACTATGGTTGACCAGAAGGCTGTTTTGAGTTTGTTTCCCCCATCAGCTAGCCTTGCTTGCCTATACCTGTGCTAATAGATTTGGGTTTTTAGTTGTTATCGACGGTTGGGGGGTTTCTCCTTCTGATAACCTACCCGGAGATGCCATTTATAATGCAAAGACCCCAGTAATGGACTCCTTCCGCGAGAATGCGGACGGATACACTACTCTCGAAGCTTCATCTCTTGCTGTAGGATTGCCCGAGGGGCTGATGGGTAACAGTGAGGTCGGGCACTTGAATATCGGTGCTGGGCGTGTTGTCTGGCAAGATGTAAGAGCGGACACTTAAAAAAACATCTGGTTAAACAAGAAAAGAAAAAAACTAATGAAGATCTCTAGGTTGTTAGGATTGACCAAACCATGAAGAAGGGTGGCTTCCCCAGGACTGAGAACATCAGGACTTCAATGATGCATGCAAAGGAGGGAAACGGTCGCCTTCACTTGTTGGGCTTGGTATCGGACGGTGGAGTACACTCTCACCAGAATCACCTTTACTCCTTGCTCTCGACTGCAAAGGAATTTGGAGTTCCGCATATTTATATTCACATGTTTGGTGACGGGCGCGACACAGACCCAAAGAGTAGTGCAATGTATTTGCAGGAACTGCTTGACAAGATTAACGAGCTCGGTTTGGAAGATACTGCTAAGATCGGGACTGTCGTGGGGAGGTACTATGCTATGGATAGGGATAAGAGGTACAGTAACATGAAACTGGAAACGTTAGTGTTTAGACTAATTTCTTTGACCCCAGATGGGAACGTGTTAAAGTCGCCTTGGAGGGACTTGTCCTAGGTAAGGGCGAAATCTCGAAGGACCCCGTCGCAACCATCAAGGCCAAATACGAGCAAGGTGAGACGGATGAGTTCTTAAAGCCGATTGTCGTCTCGGGAGAAGAAGCAAGAATTAAAGGTACGCTGTTTGTTAGCATCCTTGATTTACTATACCTCAAACAGCGAGCTCTTGCTAATTTCAAATTAAGACAACGACACACTTTTCTTCTTCAACTACCGATCAGATCGTGTGCGTGAAATCACCCAGCTTCTGGGTGTAGACAATTCTCCTCTTCCCGACTTCCTCTATCCCAAGAACATTGATATCACAACAATGACCCAGTACAAAACCGACTATCCTTTCAACATCGCCTTCCCACCGCAGCGTATGGATGATGTCTTGGCTGAGTGGTTGGCTAAGAAGGGTATCAAGCAGTGCCATGTTGCCGAGACTGAGAAATATGCTCACGTGAGCTTCCCTGTGCACATCACCCTACATATCTCAGCTAATCACACCGGTGGAACAGGTAACTTTCTTCTTCAACGGGGGAGTAGAGCTGCAATTTGAGAACGAAACTAGAGATATGGTTCCTTCCCCGAGAGTCGCTACCTATGACGAAGATCCCGGGATGTCGTGTGCCGCGGTTGCTGATAAGCTTTGTGAACGCATCGCCGAGGGAAACTTCGAATTTCTGATGAACAATTTTGCGCCTCCAGATATGGTTGGGCACACTGGTGTCTACGACGCCGCGGTTCAAGCCGTTGGCCACACTGATGCCGCGATTGGTGTCGTTTATGAGGCATGCAAAAAACATGGATACATCCTCTTCGTCACAGCCGACCACGGCAATGCAGAGGAGATGTTGAATGATGAGGGTACCCCAAAGACCAGTCACACTACCAATCCCGTACCATTTATCATGGCGAATGCGCCCAGGGGATGGAGTTTGAAAAAGAAGGATGGGGTTTTGGGCGACGTTGCTCCCACTATCTTGGCTGCGATGGGTTTGGATCAGAGCGATCATATGACTGGCCAGAGCCTTTTGATTAAGTCTTAGTCCAATTACGTGCCAGAATGTATTTTAGGTTGTCTTTTTTCTTTCTTTCGCATTTCAGGTGGGCTTAATAGAAGGTGGGTTAAGCGCACCGGATAGAGTAAAATAAACTCAATTCCAAACCTCACGATAGTTTCCAGGGCTATAAATCCTTTGTTCCTACACTATCACGCATTGGTTTTTTGAAGTCACTTTCTGGCTCCCGGCCGTGTTCCTCCGGCCATTGGTTCTAGGCCCCGTCCCATCCCACTACCGGCTTCCTACCATAGATAGCAATACCGATCGAAGACACTTGAGTATCTATAAGCAGAAGGCTGATTCAGGGAGGGCGATGCGGCGAAACAAATGAATGCTTGGATGACTTGAATAGCATCGCTGGGCACCTCCCGAACTACCAAACTCACACCTAAAGAGTAAGTATTATCCCTTCTATCGCATTCCTGTGACCTTCTGTGGAAATTGTTCCCCCTAGGCATAGAGTACGTCTGAGTATTGCTTTTCCCGTTGTATTAGGAATCTCTAGGTTCTCTAATTACAATACAAGTGCCGATACTCACTTGCAGAAATAGCGCCCCTAGGCTCTCTAATAGTAACTGAATTAAAACAACCCTTCTTGCTTCCTGGTCCCAGTAGAGTTGAAATCGGAGAAGGAATCGAAATATGAGTGATTCAAAGTGGGGTAGGTTAACTGAGGAAAATGCACCAAACGTACTATGCCAGTACCTACTGTGCTCGTACCGGTAGATAAACCTCTACGATAGTACTCTATTTCTTACCTAGGCACCAATAATTTTGTGTATCGCGGGGTTGTGCAAGTACTCGAGTGCTCATTGTAGTAATTTATTTCTTGAAGATGTCAAGGCATAATTGTGGGGTAAGTTACTACTCTGATTTGGGTAATTAAGTCGGATGCAACGCGTGCATAGCTCGCGTTCCCCAAAGCCCCGGGCCCAGCAAATCTGGAAACGCGACACCTCAGCGGCAAAAAAGTAAACCCATCTCTTTCTCACCATCAGCTCTTTGACACTAAGTTTTCTAAAACCACTTTAACCTAGTCCTTCCTTTTCTTTTCTTCCAATCCAATACCGCAGTGGTCGTAGCTCAAAATCTTCTCGACTGACAACAGTTTTGTCGCCACCCAACTCGCACTCGCACAGCCAAGATGCCTTCCGTTAGCAAGAAGAGGAGAATGATTGTTCTCGATAAAAACGGAAAGCGCCAGAAAGAGGAGCCAGCGGAACCAGGCGAAGACCATGTTCCTCACAAGAAAGCTAAGAATGATACTCTGGAGCAGCGCCGTGCCCAGTTGTCGCAGCACACGAAGAGTAGCTTCGAGGAAGACTTGGGGAGGCTCACTCAAGAAGTCAATGAACTCAAAACAGGTATGCTTGACAATCAAGGTTTTGTTTGTTATGGATTGGTTTATTCTAATTTGTGTGTAGGGGGCCAAGAGCAAGACCAGCACTGGTCTCGACCCGATCTGCCGGAAAGTTGGAATCCTAAAGAGGAGAATTTGATTTTTCAACAAATCGAGTGTGACGAGGGAACATTTGACAGGAAAACTACAATTCAGCTGTTCGGTGTGACAGATGTAAGCTGGGCCCAATTGCGTTATTTTTTGAGGAAGCGTCAGAGATATAAAGGTTGAACACTAATAACGGATTATGATTACAGGCTGGCCACTCCGTTCTTCTTCATGTCACAGATTTCCACCACTACCTTTATGTTGCGGCTCCAATCGGATTTACTCAACAGCATCTCGCAGGCTTCAGAGGGTTTCTTGAGGCTAAGCTCCAGAATGGGTTAGATCCCGCCATCGCTCGTGTTCAGATTCTCATGCGTGAGAATCTCTATGGATTCCGTGGAAACCAGCAGTCGCCATACATTAAGATTGATGTCACGGACCCAAAGCTCATTCCCCGTCTGCGGGGTTTGATTGAGAGTGGAGATGCGAATTATCTAAAGATGTGGCCCGCCGGGGATGGTGGTCTAATGACATTCGATGCGATTCAGTATGTAATGAGGTTTATGGTTGACACAAAGATATCTGGAATGAGTTGGGTGGAGGTTCCTGCCGGGGAATATCATCTTGTTGATCGGAGGGAGAAATTGTCAAACTGCCAGATTGAGGCGAAGGTTCACTTCAAGAATTTAATTGCCCACCCCTCGGAGGGGGAATACCAGAGGATGGCACCATTACGGATTTTGTCCTTTGATATCGAATGTGCTGGAAGAAAGGGGATCTTCCCCGAGCCACATCAAGATCCTGTCATTCAAATTGCTAATATGATCACGAAATATGGCGAGAGCAAGCCGTTTATCAAAAATGTCTTCACTCTTGGTACCTGTGCGTCTATCGTGAATACACACGTCCTAGCATACAACGATGAGGGGAAAATGTTGGTCGGTTGGAGTAGGTTTTTGCGCCAGGCGGATCCAGATGTCATCATTGGTTACAATATTGCCAATTTTGATTTCCCTTATCTGCTTGAACGCGCGAAGTATCTGAAACTTGTCGAATTCCCCTATTGGACACGACTCGGACACGTGAAATCGGAGGCAAGAGATTCTAGTTTTTCCAGTAAACAGATGGGGAACCGCGATACGAAAGCAACGAATACCGATGGTCGTCTCCAGCTTGACTTGTTACAATTGGTCCAACGTGATTATCAGCTTCGTTCGTATACTTTGAATTCTGTTAGTGCCCATTTCCTGGGCGAGCAGAAGGAAGACGTACATCACAGTATGATCACTGAGCTACACAATGGCACAGCGGACTCAAGACGCCGTCTGGCTGTGTATTGTCTTAAGGATGCTTATCTTCCACAGAGATTGATGGATAAGCTCATGTGTTTAGTCAACTATACGGAGATGGCTCGTGTCACCGGTGTCCCGTTCAATTATTTGCTGTCTCGTGGACAGCAGATTAAATTCATTTCACAGCTATACAGAAAGGCCAGAGAACAAAAGTTAGTGGTACCCAACCTCCCACCACAGAGCGGTGATGACCAGTACGAAGGAGCAACAGTTATTGAACCAGAGAGGGGATATTATAAGGTACCGATTGCAACTCTTGACTTTGCGAGTTTGTATCCCAGTATCATGCAGGCGCATAACCTTTGCTATACGACTTTGGTTAAGAAGGAAACTTGTGACCGACTCGGCCTTCAAAAGGACATTGATTACGAAATAACTCCAAATGGCGATCGTTTCGTTAAGTCTCATAGGCGAAAGGGGATGATACCGTTGATTTTGGAGGCCTTGCTTGGGGCAAGAAAGAAGGCAAAAGCAGATCTCAAGAAAGCGACTGATCCTTTCGAGAAGGCCGTTCTAAATGGCAGACAATTAGCCTTAAAGATCTCTGCCAACTCTGTTTATGGTATCACTGGTGCGACGGTGGGGAAGCTGCCATGTTTACAAATTGCTTCGAGTGTTACGGGTTATGGTCGTCAAATGATTATGCGAACAAAGGAGGAGGTTGAAAAGAGATACACTATTGCGAATGGGTATACCCATGATGCCAAGGTCATATACGGAGACACGGATTCCGTAATGGTGAAGTTTGGGCCTAAAGATCTTCCTACTGCCATGGAATTGGGAAAAGACGCCGCAGAATTCGTCTCACAGAAATTCGTTACTCCTATCAAGCTAGAGTTTGAAAAGGTGTACTTCCCGTATCTCCTCATTAACAAAAAGCGATATGCTGGCCTTTACTGGACGAATACGGAGAAACACGACAAAATGGACAGTAAGGGGATCGAAACAGTTAGACGAGACAATTGCAGACTAGTTCAAGTTTGTATTGAGACGGTCTTGAGAAAGCTTTTAATCGATCGGGACGTCGAAGGGGCCCAGACGTGTGCATTCCTGCCCTTGATTGATAAAACTAGGCTTGGTATGCTAATTTGCAATTTGTAGATATGTCAAGAACTTGATTTCGGATCTTCTCCAAAACCGCATCGATATGAGTCAGTTGGTCATTACAAAGGCTCTTTCAAAGAGTGACTATACCGCCAAACAAGCACACGTGGAACTTGCAGAGAGAATGAGGAAACGCGATGCTGGTATGTGATTCCTCGAGCTTTAAGGGTTGTTCCACAACGGAGTTAATTACGTGCAACAGGCTCTGCGCCAACCCTTGGAGACCGTGTCGCCTATGTCATTGTGAAGGGCGCAGGTGGTGCGAAGAATTACGAGAAATCTGAAGATCCAATTTTCGTCCTTGAGAATTCCGTTCCCATTGATACCAAATATTATCTCGAGAACCAGCTTTCGAAGCCCTTAGGTAGAATCTTCGAGCCCATCATCGGTGATAGGAAGGCTCAGCAGCTGTGTGGGTACATGTTTCTGATTTCAATAAATTTACGCTGACATTTATATATAGTAACTGGGGATCATACGCGCACCATCTCTGTCTCAGCGCCCACAATCGGCGGGCTCATGAAGTTTGCCAAAAGGACCGAAACGTGCATGGGGTGCAAAATCCCACTCACGAAGAAGGAAGAGGCTGGCGGTGCTGTTTGCTCAGATTGCAAACCTCGATTCGGCGAGCTGTATCAGAAGACCGTGACCAGGGTGTCCGAATTAGAGGTCAAGTTTAGCAGGCTCTGGACGCAGTGTCAAAGGTGCCAGGGGAGCATCCATTGCGAGGTCATTTGCAGTTCTCGGGATTGCCCAATCTTTTATATGAGAATGAAAGCGAAGAAGGATGTTATTGATGCCGGGAAGGATCTGAAGAGGTTCGATGTCGACATTAGTTGGTAGTGGGGGTTTGTTTGGCTTCTTGTGGATATCCAGATCTCTTTTGCGCTCCCTTTCGTTCCTCTGCCTCTTAGCTTTAAATTTTTATAGTTTTTTATTTTTATTATTGCACTACATATGGATGGAAGGCGGGGGAGGGGGAGGGTATATGGGGAGATGATTCACTTAGAATGACAATGTTCATTAATGCACCTGGCATGACTGGCAATGACTGCTTTACTTCATTTTGTACGATTAGGCTTGAAAAAACAATGGCACTGTATTATACCTTATAAATCCCTAGCGGCTCACGAAGCCGCGGAAACACTGGTATAGTATCCCGCCTCCCTGGATTCCTGCTATTCAAATTCAGACTATTTAGCTTATCCCATGGATGCTATGTATTGACAAAAACCTACGTACCTATCTCACTTTCCCTTCCCTGGCCAAAAAAAATCAGTTCTACCTCCCTCCAGTCTCCGGGTTATTGTCATTGTCATCGTCGGACTCACTTTCCGCACTCCCTTCCCTCGCCCTTAACTCCCCCTCGTCGGTCGCAACCGCTTGATATGCGCCGTCCTTCTTCTCTTCCTCATCTCGTCGGCCAATTATCACGTTTCCAGCAACGAGAAGGCCAGCTCCTAACCACCATGTCGGTGGAAGGGATTCGGTGAACACTGCCCAACCGAGGAATGCTGTTGTCTATATTCAAAAGAAGGAAGTTAGCTTGAGAAGGTGGTGGGGGGGGAGGGGACAAACCATGAAGTTCGCAGAAGTATTGACTATACTAACTTTCGTTGCGGTAGGTCCTTTTGCTAGTGCTGCGGTGAAGAGTCCCCACATCTATGATGCTCGGGGCGTCAATGACTGTTTCTCCATGCTATACTGGATAGCTAGCAGCTAATACAACATACAATCGCGTTAAATAATAAATTCAGCCCGAAAAACATCTACCCCCAAGTTCGTGTTAGCTTTGTCCGTAAACATGCATGGGTAGATGGTAAGTACCCCTCGAACAACATATTCGATAATTTTAGAATCGGCTGGTAGGGAGAATAAGCGGGCGACTGAGGAGGAAAAGCTAGTTGTTAGGACTGTTGTTGTGAGTTTTGCGAAGAGGCCGTTGAATGCTGCTGCCAGGCCACTGCCGACTGCTAGGTGGAGCCAGGACATTGTTTTTTGGGAGGGGGGTTCGTTTGAAGTTTGTGCAGAACGCAGGATTGGTGAGGATTCCGACTCGGGGGTGTTGAGGTCTTGTATTAAGCGATATCGTAGCTTCGGAAGGTACTATCCAGTGGTATTTGGGAGCCAGGGGCCAGCACACCTGAACTGTAACACCGAGCTCTTGATGGACCCACCACGAAAGCCTCAACTACAACTTTCAACACCCTCCCTTTTTTCTTTTCTTTACCACTTCTCAACAATCCCCTTTCCCCCTCCCCCTTGGGTAGAATATAATGGACCGGCGGAGTTTAACCGTTATTATTGCCGCGGTAGTACTCAGGCTGGTTCTGTTCACGGCGTTCCCATCGCTACCGAACCTACTGACCAATCGTGTGGAACTGTCTACACCAGTAACGAGTTTTAAACGATTACAGGAGGGCTTGTTCTTGTATACTCATGGATTGTCGCCTTATGATGGGGGGGTTTTTCATCAGGTTTTTGCTTTTCTTCCTCCTGCCCCTCCTCCGGAAGGCCTTTGCTGACGACGCTGTTCTAGGCCCCATTACTGCTAGCGTTCTTCACGACACTCCCGTCGAATCCAATTGTCGTCTACCTAGTCTACATACTCTCGGACGTGCTCTCCGCGTACTCCCTCATACAAATTGCGGCCTCGGAAGTGAGTGTTTCGACACCCTACCACACCTCGTCCAGGAAATCTTCAACTTGGCCGCCATGGGCTGTCGCCGCGGCATTCCTATTCAACCCGTTCTCGATCGCAACTTGTATCGCTCGCCCGACGATCGTGTTCACAAATACTGTGATTCTGATGGCTATTGCAAAAGGGGTTCAAGGCCGGGGTGTTGCCGCTGTGCTAGCTCTCGCAATGGCTTCGTACTTGTCACTTTACCCCGTGCTGTTACTCCCGCCGATGGTCCTGCTAGCGCACGACTCCCTGCCAGCGGTTAAGAAGAAGGGGAGCTCTCTAGGGAGCTTCGCCGCTGTGTTGACTGCTGTGTTCACTGTTGCAGCGGCGGTGCTCGGCGCGTTGTCATGGGGGATAACGGGCGGGAGTTGGGAGTTTCTAGCATCGACCTATGGGGTGCATCTACTGCTGCCGGATCTGACTCCGAATGTGGGGCTTTGGTGGTACTTTTTTATCGAGATGTTCGATTCATTCCGGGAGTTCTTTTTGTGCGTTTTTCAGTTGCATTTAGCAGTTTACCTGGCAGGATTATGCTTGCGGTTGAGGTTTGTTTTTTTGAATGCTCGCTCCGTCGCGGGGGTGTTAAGTTTGGTGATAGGAAACAACCGTTATTCGTGATTACGACTCTGTTGGGCATAAGCTCAATTTTCAAGTCGTATCCTTCCATCGGGGATACTGCGTTATACCTTTCTTTGCTGTCGCTCTATAGACATATATTCCCATGTATGTTTTTTTTTCCTCCCTCCTCACATCGTAAGGCTAATGCCAAATAGTGATGCGCTACACCTTTTTTGTCACCTCTACACTCCTCTACGCCACCCTCCTGGGTCCCGCGTTCTATCATCTATGGATCTACGCCGGCTCCGGCAACGCGAACTTCTTTTACGCAATCACGTTGGTGTGGAGCCTTGCGGTTACGGTCCTTGTCTCGGACGCTATCTTTGCCGTGCTGCGGGATGAGTGGGAGACCGAGAGGCCGGAGATGAAGGGGAAGGAGATTGTGCAGATTTAAGGGGAGAGGGATTGCTCTGGCAGGGCGTTTTTGGGTGGGATTGGATGGGGCGGGATTCGTTGTAGTTATAGAAGTACTCTAATATTATAGGATTAGATGTGATACAGTACCGGCGCTGGTTTAGATAGGTGGGGGGGCGTGGCTTGCATGCGTGGCTTGTGGTTAGGCATGCGAATGCTTGTGGGGTGGTCAGAGAGGGTGTGTATCGCGCGCTTTGTGATATCCGCTATCCGAAAGCGTTCATTTACACGATACATCATGAACAGTCACTCGTAAGACTTTTTGATGAAATTTAACCCTGCTTGTGGGGTGTTGAAGGACTACACTACACGTCTATTACATCTATCTATCGATTCTGTATGCAATTGATGAAATGAAAACACACTTCCCGTCCACAAACACCTTCTATTACCTTCGTATTAACACCAAAAACGTACCCCATCCACCCCGCCCGGCCCCGCCAGGAAATAATTTGCCCGCGTAATACCTCACACAGCCCGCTATCCGCCGAGCGATTTAGCGCGTGTGCGGATGAGAACACTGCATCAGTGTAGAACACCACACCGAGTGTAGTGTTCCCGGATTGCTTCCTTCCATCAAGTTTCAAGCCCCCGGGGGGGGGCTCGCAGCAAGGTAAATAGAAGGCGTATTGGCCATCTGCTCGGGCGTTCCGATTCTTGTTGGTAAGGTGGACTTCGGGAGTGGCCGGGCATATGTATTTCGCCGCCCCAAGACGCCTTTTGATAGTCTATGTTCTGGTGGATACCCTGCGAGAGTATAGGGACGTTCTAAATAAGCTGGGGGCTTTTCTTCTTCCTGTGTAACGGTGAGTTCGTGGAGGAGAAATGATAAAGGAGGGTAAAAATGTTATGTTATGCTAGTTTCTTGAATCTTAGACATGGAGTATTGCAGAAGGTGGGGTTGAAACTGAGGGGACATTTTAACGCTGTTATATCTTGCGCCGGGCTCGTGGAGTGATTATATTCTCTTCGGTACCAGCCGGGAAGGTTGAAGAGGAGGAGGAGGGGGAAGGAGGGGGAAGGAGGAT
>QOVD01000166.1:46692-155411 GCA_003521225.1 Tuber microsphaerosporum | reverse complement strand
GGAATAAGGATGAGAAGAGGAATTCCGGTAGAGGAGGGGATCCCATACGAGGGAATGAGAAACTAGGAAGCCAAGTATCGAGTAGAGGAGGTTGTGGTACTAGGTACAAGAGGAGGGGACCAGTATGGCAAGTGAAGCGGAGTGAAGGCCCTGAGTACCATTTCGTGGCTCTCGGGTTATTTTGCTGGGCCTTCTGGTCCCCCGGTGTCTAATGGAATAAGGATAGCGTGTTTCTTTTTTTTCTTTCCTTATATGGAGTTAATTGTAATTGGGATAAGATAGATTCACAGTGTGTCACTCGAGCATTCAGAGCCGGGAACTTACTGGATGTTAGCCATTAATGTAATTACGAACGGGACATTAGGGGAGACACCATCAAACCGCTAGGTCCGAAAGGGAGGGGGGTATCAACCAGTCCATGTCTAGAATCAGTCGCTCCAAACAGGACCTTGCCCCCCTCCTCGCCCGATACCTAAGCCGGAAAATAAGTGGTTCGCCAGATGTTCTTAGTGCCAGGCTATTTCCACTAGACGAGATTCGAACCTGCACTCTCAGCCTTCCCTGTCCTGCTTTAGTGGTTGCTAGTCCCTTAGCTGTTAGACCGCCAGAACTTGTCGATAACCACCTCTCTTCTTTGGATTCGGGTTTCAATAATATTTTGGCAGGGATTTTCTTTTTCGAAAACACAGCAGCAAGATACCGAGGGTTGCGGGTCCTATATCCCCACGACATTTATAACTAAACTAGTCAGTGTGGTTCATAGAGCGTGACTTCTCATAGTCGAATATGCTGTGTTTTATCACCCCTTTATTGGCTCTTTTCCTTTTACCGTATGAAAAATACCCCCAGTAATATTATTTCCCAGCAGGGCGATAGCCCCTTGCGAGTAGCCAGCTTGAATATGCTTAATAATAGAAGACAAAACTTTGAGATAGTATTTGCGAAAGCTCAGTCACCACCAAAGCAGGATTTAGGGAGGTGAGGGGGTGTTTGGCACGCCGTGATTTGAGCCCTCCGCTACCGGTATCTCAAATGATGATTTAGGCCCAAATCATCATTTTAAATATTCATGGTGTTCGGCTGGGAGCTCTTTTTCAAATCATGATTTGGGAAAATTTCATAGTGTGTGAATATTTAGGGCTACGATATTTTTGTCTTGTACCCTTAAGTGTTTTGTTAGTATGATAATATTATTATGATAAATGCTATCATAGTGAGCCTTGGGGTCTTCTCCCAGAGTTAACTCCAAATCGAAAAATTGCAGTCACGTTTAGCAGAGGGCTGTTTGCAAATCGTGATTTCAGATTACGGTTATCTCAAATCAAATCACAACGTGCCCAAACACCCTCTAAGTTTTTGTTATTTAGTTCAACCGCATGAACAGCGGTCATGAGGCATGGTTCGGTCTCACACTTCGCATCCTGCAACGATGGAGCTTTCAGCTTTGGGCTAGTTACTGTACGATAGCCCTATATTGTGAAAATGAAGACTGAAGCAAACCAATTGTCGGTTCTTGATTTGCTTTTCGGTCCACATTGTGCTTCGGTAGGGCGACATTAGAGAGTTCTCTACCGTTTGCCATATATACCGCAGAAACTTAGGTAGTGCTATATAGTCAAAAATTCCGTACTCTAGAAAATGGGCGAAAAAATCTGCAAAAGGCGAGCTGTTGGATCCCTTGTAGAGACAAAAGCAAAAAAGTACCCAACTCTTATTAAAGGGGGCAACTCCAACGACATGGCACTCGGTCTAACTATTTTGGCTTCTACGGTATCTATGGAGAGATTAGCTCGCGGCTGTGATTTATTAGGCCTTACCCAAAGGCTCCGGGGGAACTTGCTCTAGGTGTAGTACAGCATTCGAAGCGGGAGCTAAAATCTGGACCATCAGATAACAATTCTACACCGTGCCACAAGGGCGCTATGCCGTATCTCTATGATGTCCCTTAAACATAGAATCTGATAAGGCCCCAGCCCCCTCTCGTACCCTCAACCTGCAAAGAAGTGGTTCGTTGGGCATTTTTTAATGCCCAACTACTGTACCTCCACTCGACGGAGATTCGAACTCGTGGCGCCCCCTGTTTCACATTAGTACTAATGACCAGTTCCGTAGTCATTAGACCATCGGAACTAGTCGATAATTACATCCTTTCTATAAAAATATTTTGTATACGATATTTTCCTTTAGCAAGTAATTTGTAAGAGAACAAGAGAATCCTGATTGCTATGCCTTATGCTATTATTATTTAGGTTAGTTTATATGTTAGAGGGCAGCTTCTCATATCGTTGTATTGGTTTTCTTCGTCTGATATGACATCGATCCTGTTTTGGTCTTGGGGGAAGTTTGCTTGTTTGCTTATTTGAGAGTCTTCTTGAATTAGCCGGTCCACACAAGAATTCTCTGGATCTAGTCAGACGGTATTCCGAAAAGAAATTACTGTACTGTACAGGCAGACTAGCCCAGGATCCCTCGGTGGACAGCATCACAAGCTGGCACTCGAGCAGTAATATCGTTGGAGTAGGGCATATTATATAATATTATTACAATATTACCGGTATTATGAACCCAAAACCTTAACCCCTTAGCGCTATGGCGCCTGTGAGGCAAATCCGGCTTCTGGTCTGTTCGGGGGTTCCGGACCGGGCGGTTTATACAAGGGGTCCTCTTATTAGATTACGATACCTTCCGACCCCGTCCAAAAGTTTCGTGTGCGAGCCGGCCCACTAAGGTAACTTATTGGATAAGACAACTTTCCCTAATAAACTAGAACACAGGTTGCTACAGGGGTTGTAAGGCCTTTTCAGGCAAAAGATGCCTCACAGCCCGAGGTGGAGAGCCCGAGCAGAAATGTTGATGAGGCATAATAGGCCTAAGAGGGGAGGAAACCTCTCCACCGATCGAGTAGACTAGTCACACTTTTGGTCCTCTCTTCCAAGTCTTATAATCCGCCCCAAACACAAATTTGATAGGGCTTTGACTGACCTCGCCCACAAATGAGAGAAAATGTAGTTCGCTGGGTGCTTTCTAATCCCTAATGTAACTGCCTCCATTAGATAGGGATTCAACTTGGCAGTACTCCCTATTTCAAGTTAGCACTTAGCCAGTTCCTTAGCCATTAGGCAAACCATTTGAACTGGTCGATAGCCACATTTATTTTTCATCTTTTGAGGATGATATTCTTAACAGGCATTTTCCTAAAATAGTAAGTGTCAAGTGCTACCAAAAGACCCACACTAATATCAAGATCTCACTTAGGCAGTATGAGAGAAACTAGTCGCCATCTTGAATTTTCATCAATCTTTATTTTCTATTCTCCCGCGGTGCTGTTTCGTATACCTCTAACTACCCTAGGCACATATGAGGGCACCAACTCAAGTCTGGCACCCAAATCAGCAAAAAAGTGGTTCGCCAGGCATTTTTTAATGCCCGACTGCCGGTAACGTAAAAACTGGTCAGCTCAATTGTTGGCGGTCAGGCCCCTAGCCTTCGCAGTCCGAGACAACACACTCCGAGAAGGAATAGTGTTTTCCAGATGGGGTATAGCTTATTTGGGTTGAACCCACTGGATCTCATTAACGTGTGTTCGTAATCTTGCTAACCCCCTCTGTTAGGCCTATTGCGGTTTAGCACAGGGAGTTAGTCACGCAATCAGATACTCGACTGGCAGTGGACTTAACCAGCTTTTGCGGTTACGGTACAGCAGTAGCAGTGTTCCCTGATCGACAACTTAGGTTAGAGCTGACGAATCCCTTAGGGGATATTTGGCTGGTCATAATTTCTGATTTGAGATCACCTCTTGGCGTGTTGAGATCAGATTTTTGTAAACCTAAATCAGGTTAGTTTAGAGTCACAATTTAAGATTAGGACATGCCAAAAACCTTGTGATTTTGCTCTGCTTGTCCTGATTTGAATGACTAATACTGATTGAGAGCTTTTTTCATTCATTAGACCATTGGGGCACCTCTCTCTTTCGAAGTTTAGGTGTGATCTTTCTTTGGACAGGAGAGTTTTCAAGGGGTCTGATAGTAGTGTCACGCACTGCAACCCATATTGCCACAATGATTTTAACGCCCCATCCTCAAGTCTGCTTCAGCAATTCTCCCGCCCTTGCCCTCAACTCCCCCCGTGATGCCCTACACCTCCAGTAAATTGGGCTCAGGAAACCTTCCTCTTTCTTCCTCTATTTCACGTATCATAGTTCTGCTCAGATGATAACCTCATTATAATACCCGCGTATTCTCTACTTCTCGAGTATGCAGCTAGACTTGCTTAGGTGGCGTTGTGGCGCTGCTCCACAAGTTCGGCGATGTAGGAAACCAAGCAGGGGAGAGGGGGGAAACTGTAAACCAGCCCTGAACTGGTATAATTATTGAGCGATCTGGCGTGAGGTAGGAATTGATTGATCATTAATCTAACTTAGAAAAAGAATAATGAATGAGAGAAGCTCAAGGGGGGTAACGGGACGTGTGAGTGTAGTGCTCGGAGGAAATGTGAGATACTGTACCGCAGTGTTATAATATATTGGGTGTGGGGACCCCCGGCGATTTCTTCAACGGTATCGCTGTGTTTCTAGATTTCGCTCCACCAGGACCAGATAGTATACCGGTAATGCATCAAGCTTTTCTAACTTCCCCATTGGTGCTTTTCCGAGAATCCCGTGTAGCGACAAGTCACAGAGAGGCTCAACTTACACCCCCCATCCACAGCCCCATGACATCGCTGGTCGTCATGCTCAGGTGTCGGCGTTATTCTAGCCTCCTCGAACCCTTTATTTAGTTCATAGTTTTTGATGTGATCATCACTCCCCCAATACTTAACTACTCCCTCAATGCCCAAAATCCCAAGGGTATCCTGTGCAGCTTTGTAGGATACAACTTATCTTTGGCCCTATGTAATAATTTGGCCCCTGCCTACTATCCTTCCGAGGCCACCCGAACCTAGGTTCCTAGATAGATGCGCCATACTCACCTCTTCATTTTCACCCATGGCGACATATCCGGAGCCCTAGCTTAATCCCCTAGGCACAATGGCAAAAAAAGAAAATACTCCCTAGATATTTCTTCCAATATTTAAGGTATAGTAGAAGTAGATTTTCTCAGTAACATCTACCCCTCTACCAAATCTATGATTCGTGTGGTTTGATCCCAGCAAGGCTACCAAAACAAGAATGTGCCAAACCAAGCCGCCACCCTACAGCACCATAAGTTCCCATGGCATCCATTTGCCTGGGGAAGGTGCCACCTTCCATGAAGTTTGATGGTATGGTTTGATACACGAACCATAGTGCATGTTCTGGGCCTTTGCTTTTTCTTTCTTTCTTTCTTTCTTTTTCTTTTTTGCCTTTTTTGTTTATATTTTTACATTAAATTTTCAACAAATGTTCTGGCTGCTTTTTTTGTGCCCTAGGTTGGGGCAGGGGCCAATGATAGTGTTAGTGGTTGGTAGATAGATAGATTATGCCTAGGCCCTATGAGTATATTTGTTGCGGCTAGTGTATTAGGTACTTGTTGACGCAAGGCCGAGTATGTGAAAGATATATACCTAGACAGACTAGGGAAGGCCTTGAAGGTAGGTGCGCAAGGGCGGCTCTACTAGTGGAGAAAAGCACAGAGATAGAAGGGTGATGATTCTAGGTCCTTCGATGGTGGAAGATGCGTCTCTGTGTGAATGCCCAATCGGCGTGAGTTTGGGGACTTATAATGGTTATTGGAGGTCCCGTGAGAGCTCTTAGGCCAGGTGGGAAGTGAAAACTCGAAGGCTAGGGTGAATCTTTCGCAAAGCTGGAAAAGAGGATAAATCCTGGGGACAGTAAGAGGGTTCGCACTATCATATGGCTTGAGATATAGACTTGCATGACTTCAGCTTGCTGTGGAGGCATATAGGTGAGTTGAGCAATGGTATCCCTGAGGTGTATAATTTGACTAAAAGCCTGATCCACTGTATCGAGATTCGCTAATCAACTGTCGCGGGAATTGCTGCATCGACTGTCCAAGCAGAAAACGCTGCGAGGCACGTCGGGTGTCTCGGAGATCCGGATATGACCTCCACTTCCTCTTGGAGTAACAGTTCACTTCGAAACGTACCGCATCAGTGAGTTTAAACAATCGCAAACTGTCCTCCAAAATAGATAGTAACGGAAGAGCGCGAGGAACAGAGCGCCTCAACCGAAGCCCTCACAGACAGCGCTGCCGAGAACCCCCCCTTAGAGGGACAGGACTCTAAGCGGGCCGTATAGTGACATTAAGGTACTTAGCACATAGTACAAAGAAATGTGGGCTGCCGGGAGGAGACCTTCCAGCTCCGTGGGTAGGATCCCCCAATGTGGGCATATAGAGCGGATAGTTCTCCAATTTTCGCACAGATATCGGTAGATTTCTATCACGCGGGATGTGCGCGATCTTGGGGGAATCGAGCAAACTGCCGACTCTGGGGCTCATTGTAATTTGAGTTCTGGCGTGGAAAGTCCGGGAGAGTGTGAGCTAATATAGAGTGTGCACGATGCTGTCATTTAGTAAAGGCTAGAGGTGATCTATATCCGTACTCGTAACGCAGCGTCAGGTGATGTACTGCGTGTGAGATGGAGCCGAGAGGATGAGAGAGGGGTTGATTGAAGGAACATGAAGCATAGTTGTCGGTCGGTGATAGTCGCCTCTGACTTGCTAGACACGTAACCATAAGTTGACCGCTGATAGTAGATAGCTGACGAACCACGAATTCAAATCAATACCCGTTGTAATTTCCTTTGAAGGAGTCAGAGCTAGTAAGCCAATGAAAGCGGGAAAAGAAGAAAAAATTCCACCATTGAAGCTTTGGAACGTTTCTCGCGGTTCGACAGCTGCAATGCAATCATAATGTCTCACTCATCGAGGCAGGGCTTGCCAGCGAGGCCTAGGGCCTAGGCTCCTGGCGGGCCGTCAATGCTTGGCAGAAGCCCCACCAAAGAATTTTTCAAGTCCACCACCATCTTGCAACCTCACTTCGGCAATCAAACGACCATGCCAAAAGCCAAGAAACAGCTCCGCCCAGTGGGCAATTCCCCATACTCTCGTCCGAACGCTACAGCAAGAGAGGCAGCTTCGAAAGCCGTCAACAACGTCTTCCGCATGAACACGGACCTTGGACAGCATATCCTCAAAAACCCAGGCGTTGCCCAGGCAATTGTGGACAAGGCTGGCCTCAAACAATCTGATGTAACTTTTTGATTCGAGAAAAACTTTCCTACCGGCTATAAAAATTTGCTAACTCTGGTAGGTTGTTCTCGAGGTTGGCCCGGGAACGGGTAACCTCACAGTCAGAATTTTGGAGAAAGCGCGGAAGGTTATCGCGGTGGAAATGGACCCTCGTATGGCTGCAGAGCTCACGAAACGTGTGCAAGGCAAACCGGAACAGAACCGACTAGAAATCCTCCTGGGCGATGTTATAAAAACCGAACTTCCCTATTTTGACGTTTGCATATCCAACACGCCCTACCAGATTTCCTCACCGCTGGTGTTCAAGCTGCTCGCGCTATCTCCCGCCCCAAGGACTTGCGTCCTAATGTTCCAACAGGAGTTTGCGATGCGCGTGGTAGCACCGCCTGGCGATGCGCTCTACTGCCGGCTGAGTGTCAATGCGCAGATGTGGGCGAAATGTACACATATCATGAAGGTCGGGAAGAATAACTTCAAGCCCCCACCACAGGTTGAGTCATCAGTCATCAGGATTGAGCCCAAAAACCCCAGGCCGCCGATCTCTTATGACGAATGGGATGGACTATTGAGGATTGTGTTTGTTAGGAAAAATAGGACAATTTCTGCGGGGTTCAAGTCCAGCGCCGTCATGGCACTTGTTGAGAGGAACTACAGGACTTGGTGTGCAACCAACAATGTCAAGCTAGAAGGTGATGACGGCGAGGCTGATATGGTTGATGCGGGAGAGGGAGAAGGTGAAGAGATGGAGGTCGATGAGGATGGGGTGGGTGGCGTCAAAAAAGTAAAGATCAAAACAGGCAAGCACAGTCGCTCGAAGGTTAGAGAAAATGTGAAAGGACTGGTTGAAACCGTGCTAGCAGAGACGGAGCTTGGAGAGAAGCGGGCAGGAAAGTGCGATGAGGCAGATTTTCTCAAACTATTGTATGCTTTCAATCAGCAGGGTATTCACTTTAGCTAAGTTGACCCTGCGGCATATCTGGTTGAGTTTTTTCTGCGTTAAGTTTATGCTTAAAGATGATTTGGATGGGAGTTATCTTGGATCTTGTGTAAAATAAAAGTTTGGGGGGATTCATCATATTTGAAAGAAAATAAGGTCTTTAAACTACCTAGGCGGAAAACCTTGCGCACAGTGGGAGCCCCGTCCTTCTTTCCGTCGCAGGATAGGGGATCCAGCAGCCGAAGAAGCCCAAGCCGATCACAACTCACTGCAGGTACCTTCAAGAAGTACCTGAATATTTAGATCTGAATTTAGTGTGGGTGCTTAGATGTGCCCAGGCAACCCGCCATACAAAGTCTTGATCCTTGTGTTCAGGTACTTTTTGAGGGGTGCTTGTAAAATGGTGGATCTTTGCCAATTTGGTTAGTCGATACCCGATCAATTCCTACCAGATTTAAACCCATGGCGGGCCTCTCCGGGCCTTTACTTCAGATCCATATCCCTCACCATAATGGCAGGCTCTGATGTTTCCCGCCCTCCATAGATATTTTTTTCAAAAGGGATCGCTGGAGGCTCTTATCAGGGTTACAGGGCTTCATTTATTAAGATCACTTTCCTATAGGACAGCCCTACAGAATGATCCCTAAGCTCGTAAGTGGTGAAGCTCAAGGTATAGTAGTGTAGAGGGATAAGAGGCTGGCTGAACAGAAGGACGGTAAATGAAATGCAAAGACAAGTGCTAAATATGGCCCCTAATTAGTCAAGGAAATAAGAGGTCAAGAGAGGCTCTTTGAATGAAAGGGATAGGGCCGAGGCTGAAGAATCAGAGGCAGCATACTATTGGATATGGAAATAGGATAGACATTGAGCCTAAGGATACAAGCACTTCCCGGAGAACGAGCAGCAACATTTTATGTCTACTGTGGCGGATGAAAAACAGAAAGGACCAAAGCACTGCTTATGTGAATTGGCCTTAACTACTCCCAAGGGATGGCCAGACATAAGCTACCAGTAGGAAGACCCTCGGCTCAAACCTTGTCTTAATAAATAACTGAGACATGCTCTTGAATTTCGAAAGTGGCTCCTACAGTTTCGTGATCTCGCTAGTACCTCTATCATAGTACCCGAGACATCAAGTTCTTCGTACATAACCTCTCACTCGGGGGTAAGAAAGTTTACCCAGAAGATACGAAACATTCCACCAAAGGGTTTTCAACTCCCTCTACAACAATATAAGAAGGCCCTTACCAGTCTACAAAAATTTCACCCAAAGCTTGACAAACCCACCCGTCGCGTGTTTTCGTGAGCTTTTTTTTTCTTTTCCTCCCAAACATCTTTCCTCACCCAACTTCTTATCATCGACTCACACCACTATCTGCAGCCCTCTGCAAGAGAAAAGGTAAGCAATATTACTTAACACCCTTAGCCCCAGAGAAAATAACTGGGCTTACCGCCAACCCTATAAAAAGAGATACGTTCCTAACCCTAACTTCACCCCTCAGGTCAACTTTTTTTTGAGTGAGCTAATTCTTTAAAAATTTGAAAAGAAGTTACAACAGAACAAAGGAAGCATGTGGAATCTAGCAGGCGCGGAAGGAATAGTAGATAGGGCAGAAGTGGAAGAGCTGGTCGACATGGAAGACACAGGTTCAGAAGAATCCCTCAGTGGGAACGAGGGTAGCGAAGGGTACACCAAGCCCCCTTCCAAGCCCGGATCGAAAGAAAGGATCCCACCCCCAGTACCCCTCTGCGAAGGCCAGATATACTTTTCAACTCGCTTTCATGTTAAGCTCAACAATTCCCAACAGGAAAGACTAGGGGCGCATAGCGTTGGCACGAAGAACAAGTGCCGGAAAAGGCGACCCTGGGTGATAGTTGAGGTTTTAGGGCATGGCCATGCCCGCGCAATGTAAGCCAAACACTCCTCATACTTTTGGATAAAAAAGCTAAGTTACCAGATGCTCCACTACCAGGGAGAAAAAGACTTGGAGTGGAGTAACAAGAGAAACATCTGGAAGTTTTCTGCCTATATCACCGACGGAAAGTAGGTTCGAAAGACCAGTTGTCCATCTGGCCGACGATGCGCGCAATATATTCACTGGTTTCAGTCTACTCTTCTTGGAGATTCAACAGGACATCAAAGTGGAGCTACTTGGGGACTATATTGGTAGTCTCACGGAAGAGGGCCTTGCAACCTTGAGAGACCAGCGTAAGATGTGGGAAGACAGCCGAAAGGTAGCCCCATCTGAGCGCTCTGGGAAGGGGGAGGAGGACGATGATGAGGATGATGAGGATGATGATGGTGGAGAGGAGGAGGGGGAGGAGGGGGCGGAAGATGATGGCTGTAAGGATGTTGATGAAGGGTGGACTCTTGTTACTCATCAAAGAAGGCCTCACTGTACTGGGGGAAGAGGCGGGAGGGGTAATAGAGGTAGAGGGAATTGTCGTGGGTCCTCGAGTTACGGGCACCCAAATGGAGGAAGGAGGGCTCATATCTGAGAAGCTACATATCATGATAGGAAATTTTGATGTCTGTATGTAGTACCGCTCTCTTACCTATTGACCCCTTTACTCTCCACCCTTTGTTCCTTCAAGTTTCCGTCCCATCTTTCCTCTTGGTCCCACCTCATCATTATTGATGAAAAGGCTCTAGACAAAGATACACTGAGAGGGAGGAATTCTTACCGTTAAACTTCATAATTTAGAATGCACTTCAGCCAGCAAATGAATATTAACAAGCTATAGTGAACAGATTGCTGCCCCTCCTAGATTACATTCAACACTTCGACACTCTCTCAAGATCTTAGTACTTCGACATTCGGGCCACTATTCTTAGTGTCAGAGTATTTCTGTATTTTATTTCCTTTCATCTGTAATTTCTATAATCAGCTGCAATACTCAATATTCTCTTTAGCTCTCACGACGAGAGGCTTTGAATATCTCCTAACATGCCTCCCCTCTCTTTTTCTCCATTTACGTTGTCCAATATGCCAACTTTCAACCCCCCCCAAGCCGCTCGATGATTATTTACCCATGACCAGGGAATCAATAATGAGTGGTAGTTCCTGCTCATAACAGTATCCAAATCTCATCGTCAATGATAGTCGATCGTGATTCTAAACAACGCCAACCAAACTAGTGGTAACCTAAATTAGATTAGCCAACTCTTGCTAGAGATTGACATCCTCCAGGTTACCCTCCTTCCGACAATACTCTATCTCCACACAAAATTTCTCTCGAAAACCTTAGCGTAACTTGACTCCACCAAAATGTCATTAAAAACACATTTCCGCCCTAAAAAAATCATTCAACCCTTTTACACCGGCGGAAAAGTCGCTCTTGACCAAAGTGGAAGAATATTGGTAACTACACTTGACGAGGATGTCCTTATTACCAATTTCGAAACAGGGGAAGAGCTGGCTAGGCTTGAAGGTGTATGTTTGCCTCTGATCTTCCATATACAACTAATGGCTGAACTGAATGAAATAATAGGATACAGAGCCTGTCACTACACTAGCTTGTGAGTTTTATCTAGGCATTGGGGAGATAAAGGCGGGATGTTAATAGGGAATCGCAGTAACACCGAGTGCTTCACACTTGATTATCTGCTCGCGCAGCTACTCTATGCGCATATACAGCTTAAGCCCGACCTACGATGAGAACACTGCCAGCGTAAAGTCTACCCTCTTGCGCTCCGTTAAGGCGCACACGGCACCGGTAATTGTTGCAGAAACTGACCCGACGGGAACACTCCTTGCTACCGGAGGCGCCGATGGCCTAGTCAAAGTCTGGGATATCAAAGGCGGTTTCGTAACTCACAACTTGCGGGGCCACGGTGGTGTTATTTCTGCGATGAAATTTTACAAGCCGGAGAATGTCGTGCGTAATGAGCGAAAGGGTCGGAGGAGCAGCAAGGCAACGGCAGACTCAGAAGTCATCGGGTGGCGGCTGGCTACGGGCGCAGACGACGCAATCGTCAGAATCTGGGATTTGGAAACTAGTAAGTGTATTGCAGCGTTGGAGAGTCATGTTAGCGTTGTTCGGGGGTTGGATTGGTCTCAGGATGGCAGGACGCTGGTCAGCGGAAGCAGAGATCAAGTTGTGTGTGTTTGGGATGCGAAGAGTCTAAAACTGAAGGGGACTATTCCGATCTTAGAGGAGTTAGAGGCTGTGGGCATCCTACCGACAGGAACACTCAATCTCGAGGGAGTTGAGGGGCAGGTTCTATACATGGGAGGTAGGAAGAACAGGGTCCGGTTATGGGATTTATCTGGTGGAAAAGAAATTACCCAAGCCGAACACGGGGGCGAAGAAGTGGGGGACGCGGAAGGAATTGTAGACATCCTGTTTGTGATGCCTTACCCTCGAGCTTTCACACTTCGTTAACAAGCCTAGATACAATCCCTCCCTCAACTCCTTAATATCGATCCACAACGACCAGACCCTTCTCACCCACAGCTTAAAACTCCCAAATTCGATCCCAGCCAATCTCCCAGTAACCCGTCGCATCTCCGGTCACCATGACGAAATCATCGATCTCCAATACTTAACGCCAAGCTCCTCCCTCATGGCCTTAGCAACAAACTCCGAAGATGTCCGCGTCCTCTCTATCAACAATTCGTTCAGTGACATCGGCGTCCTCCGCGGCCACGGCGACATCGTAATATGCCTGGATCGCGATTGGTCTGGATACTGGCTCGCTACCGGTGGGAAAGACAACGAAGCGCGACTCTGGCATATAGACGATAAGAACAATTCCTTCACATGTCACTCTCGATACACCGGGCATGCCGAGAGTATCGGCGCTATCGCGCTCCCGAGAAAAGCCCCGCTGGCAGAGAGTAAGGCCGGAAGGAAATTCCCCGCGCCAAAGTTTATGGTAACAGGAAGCCAGGACCGTACGATTAAGATGTGGCAGGTTGGGAGGAGCAAGGCGATGTATACTAAAAAGGCGCATGATAAGGACATAAATGCGATCGACATATCACCCGACGACAGCATGTTTGCCTCTGCCTCTCAAGATCGTACAGTGAAGATTTGGTCGCTGGAGGAAGGGGAGGTGACTGGTATTCTACGTGGTCATCGCCGAGGTGTGTGGTCCGTAAAGTTTGCTCCGTACTCGATCACGGCAGCGGCGGTTGGTGGTGTAGAGGGAACTAAGGGCGGTAGAATGGTTGTCACCGGAAGTGGAGATAGAACGGTAAAACTCTGGAGCTTGACAGATTACAGCTGTCTGAAGACGCTCGAAGGACATACCAACAGCGTTTTAAAAGCAGTGTGGTTAACGGGTGGCCTACAAGTCGCTAGTTCCGGCGGCGACGGCCTCGTGAAGGTCTGGGACGTCAAGAGCGGTGAATGCAACACTACCTTAGACAACCACGAAGACAAGGTGCTCACTTCCCCTCCCCTCTCTTCTCTCCTCATTACGAATATAACTAACTAGCAATATTAAACCAGGTCTGGGCTCTCACTGTGCGCCCTGATGACCAAGTCCTCGTCTCCGGCGGTGGCGACTCAGTAGTAACATTCTGGACCGACGTAACCATCGAAATCGCTGAAACCACCGCGAAAGAAGAAGAAGCGCAAATCGAGCAAGAACAAGCTCTCCAAAACCACATTCGCAACGCCGACTATCGCGCCGCAATCACCCTCGCCCTCACACTAAACCATCCTGGCCGTCTGCTAAACCTCTTCACCGCAGTCGTTAAAACCTCGCCAGCGGAGGAAGGCTCGATAAGCGGCCTGCTAGCGGTAGATGAGGTTATTGGAAGCCTTAGTAACGAGCAGCTGTCTATCTTAATGCTCAGAATCAGAGACTGGAATACGAACGCCAAGACTGCCACCGTTGCGCAGAGGATTATGCATGTTGTGTTTAGGAAGTATAGCGTGCAGAGATTGTTGGAGTTGAAGGTGGATTTAACGGGGTGGGAGGCTATCTTGAGTTATACGATGAGGCATTATAAGAAGGTGGAGGAGTTAGTTGACGAGAGTTATCTGGTGGATTATACGCTCAGGGAAATGGAGGAGATGATGGAGGAAGATACCGATGAGATGGATGGGGTTGAGACGGCGGCTGTGGTGGTGTAATTGTGATTGGAAGCATATAAATTTATAGAGGGGAATGGGGCGATTGTGAAAAAAGTATTTACTACTGTTAAACGACCAGAGTGCGGCATCAGGGTAGACAAAAGTTTACGATATTTTCTCTTCACAAGAGTTCTATGATATAATACTATTAATACCACCCAGGATTACCGTATAATGATCGAGCACAGGCACAGCCACGTTGAAGCATTACTTGTACTCGAGTACCGGTACTTGTATTAATCTCCAAAGCCTCACAAATAAGCATTTAGCATTCTATGATAAGTCATCGTACTGAGAACAGTCCTGTACCTACTTTGTCGCTGGCGTATAATACGTGACGTCGAACCACGTGAGGTTGAACCCTTCCATCCCCGGCAATCTCCGAACCTCATCTGCAAGCAAGATCAGGAACCTCATCGACTCCCTCAGCGAAGTTCCCCCCTTCCTTCCCTATATCCACCTCCAACCAGGGGGAAAAGAGAAGAAAAAAGAAAAAATAGCACCCAACTCCGGAACACCTGCCCACATACCAGTATACAAACCCCACCATGGGAAGTTCCTCCTCCCGCATAACAGCTCAAGACCGGTCTATCTTCCCTCCCTCCCTCCCAGCTCCCATTCACAAGAAAAAAAACAATCACTAACACGAAAAGGCAGAGCAATCCTGAACATGAAACTCCAACGCGACAAACTCCACATCTACCAAAAGAAGATCCAAACAATCCTAACCCGCGAGCACGAGATCGCGAAAGAATGTCTCGCGCGGGACGACAAACCTCGCGCCCTTCTCGCGCTCCGGCGGCGGAAATACCAAGAACAACTACTCGTAAAAACAGATGCTCAGCTCGAAGCTTTGGAGAAATTGGTAATGTGACCCCTCCTGTCCCCCCCCCCCCTTTGCAGTGGATAATAGTTTGGGGTAAGGGAAGGGGGCAGAGGCTAATATGAAGAAGTTTACTTAGACTTCGACTGTTGAGTTTTCACTAGTGGAGAAGGCGGTGTTGTACGGCTTGCAGCAGGGGAATCAGGTGCTCAAGGAGATACATAAGGAGATGTCGCTGGAGGCAGTGGAGAAGTTGATGGAGGAAACGGATGAGGCAAGGGCGTATCAAAGGGAAGTTAGTAATTTGCTGGCTGGGGCCATGACAAACGAGGAGGAGGATGCGGTGGAGGATGAACTTGAGGCGCTGGAGAGAGAGGTTAGTATCGTTATTGCCCTTGTTGTTCTTCCCCGGGGGTGACAGACTTTTTTTCCGACCCCCCCCTCTAACCTTCGTTACATAGGTTCTCGGTGCGAGAACGATACCTGCTATGCCTGACGCCCCGAGCATGGCCCCAGTATCGCCAGAGGCGGAAGAGGGAGAAGTGGAGGAAAGTAGTGAGACAGAAGCGGAAAAGAAAGCTAGACGAGCGAAGGAGCGGGCAAAGGCTAGGAGAGAGGCGGTGAGAGAAGGGATGGAACCAATGTTAGCATAAGAACTGGAGTTTTTTTGTGCTTTTCTCTCCTTCAACTCTATTTCGGCGTTCAGGAATACACATGGTTGATACGGTGGTTTTTTCTTTTTGGTTTCCAAAGTAAATATCAGGATCCGGGAATGTCATGAGCTATGATACAAAAACATTTATTAAGCTACGTTGAGCAAGTTATGATTATGGATCTCTAATTGTTGGCATGGAGGTAGCGTTTCAAACTCGCATCGAGGAACGGATCGGTCCCCGGTTCATTTTTTTTCCCCACACGCTCGTACTTTTCTTGCAATCCCTCCTCATCCTGCATTTCTTCATCTTCGTCCCTCTCCAGCACACCCTGTCCCGCTTCTTCATCACTCGACTCGATATCGCTCATGACTGCTGGCTCTTCCTTTCCCTTTCCTCTGCCACCAACATCGATATCCTTCATCAACCTTCCTAGCTCCTTCTCCTTCTCCTCAAGCTTCTGCTCCTCCCTGCGCTTCCTAGCCTTCTCCATCTCCGGCTTGTAATCCCTCTCGTATTCTAAACACTTTCCCTCAACAGCCTTCATGAAGTCATCGATCCCTGCGCCCGTCATAGCACTAACCGCAACCAAATCTAAATGCTTATAAAACTCGTCAAGCATAAGGCTCATAGAGTTCAACAAGCTAGCCATATACCCGCTCCCTCCGAGACCGTCCTCATTCCCTTCCTCGTCCTGCAGCGCTTTTTGAAAGGCCTCAAAATCCGTCATCCACTCCTTCGCAAAATCTGCATCCTGCGCATCCGTCTTGTTAAATACCAGTATCATCGGCAATTTCGTCTTGTAGAGGATACTACAAGCGTAGAGCATATTGCTCATAAACGTTGCGGGAGCTTTAGTCCGGGGCGTATCAATCAAGTAGGCAATAACAGTAGGGAACCCCGAAGCAATTGCATCGGTAATAATCGATCCGCTAGCGCTCCAGACAAAGCACTCAATCTGGCCCGGAGTGTCCATAAGAATGGAGTTTATCGAGGATGCACGCTTCTCGAGAATGCCAATCACTTGGTCGATCTTCGTCGCGAAGAGGTTCAGACATGTCATAATTCCACCGTTGGGGCCGAGGTTGTATTGCTTCATCACTTCTTTGTAGTTCACGCTGTCACGAATGTCGATGTTCCGGGCGAAGGGGACGGTTTTTACGGCGGGGTCTAGGTTGATTATGTATGGCGGCTGTTTCTGGGTGTGGAGATGAGCGTTTAGGCGTTGCATGAAGGTAGTTTTTCCGGAGCCTGTGAAGGTTTGTTATTTCCAGAGCTCACGCAGAGTAATTAGAGGTGAAGGAGGTGATACCGGCCATGCCGATGCAAATAATTGCTGGTGGGGGGCCATCTCCTGAAGCTTTGGGGGAGGGCTCAGGAGCTGAAGAGGATGAGCCTAGCTGCTCGGATTCGCCGATGGGGGCCGAGCTCGCCATTATTATTGACCACGAGCTCTCGAGAAGAATCCGAAGGCAAGAGATATGGGTGTAGTGGCAATGTGGATTCTTGATTGAGTTGATGGTTTTGGTGAAGTTAGGAAGGAGAGGGAGAGAGGGAGTGTTTTTCTATGATAGTTGAAAGAAAGGAAACCCAACGACGACAATAGGGTACTGTAGCGGGGCAGTTTGCCCCGCCGGTGAAAAGAGCTTGGCGTTTTGAGCCGCAAGAATTACCAAGAATCACTCGAGAAATTCCTGGCAAAAACGGTGGGTTCTTCTGGTTCCCAAGTAACATAGGGTAGTAGATATCCGGGCGCACCGTGCGGGTAGGTTTCGCCGGGTGAGCTGTTTTCAAACTGGGGATATGGGTGATAGGGCGATCCGCTCGCTGGGGATGCATCTTACGCCCGGTAAAGTTTTTGAGCCTGGCGAGTTGACCTCCCCAATTTCTTGTCCATTTTTAGACACCCTTTGAATCCTCCTCCTATCGGGATATGGAGTTTCCCCAAGAATAACAATCTTATCCACTGCAGACCGCCTCCGACTCGTGGAAATATCCGTTCTATTCACTCCCGCATCGCCGCCAGCGACAGCCCAGAAATATTGTACAATCCGTCCCAAATACATCACAAAGACCCTAATTTTCTTTTGTAGCTGCTCTAGGTTCCCCGATCCCGATATTCCCCTGGATAGACTTTGTCACATCCTCCACATTCCTCGGTTCTTTCAGCTTAACCGCACTCTTGCCCGCTTTGCTCTGCAGCCTTGCGATCGGCCATTTAGGCTCCAGTAATCCGAGCTACCACTTCATTAGGGCCCATCCTCGGTCTTTAATCTATGGGTTTGATCCCAGAATACGGCTTACCATAGACAATAATCGCCACGCAGGATCCGAAGGTTGCGCTCCAGTGCCTAGCCAGTATTTCGCTCGCGCAGTATCTAACTCAATGTGTTTTGTGCCCTTTCCTATGCCGTCGACTGGTGGGACCGGAATGGGGTTGTAGGTGCCGATTACTTCTATCGGCCTATTCGTTTGTGCAGACCTATAAATATCAGCTGAACGAAGTGCATCGGGGGATAGCTGAGAGAGCAGAAAATACCGAGCGTGCGCGACGACGATGTTGTAAACCGGTGCATGTCGACGACCGAAGCGTGCTAAACGGATTTTTATGACCATTTTGTGGTGTTGATGGGATGGGGGGAGGGGGGTTTAGAGACTGGGGGGGTGGTTTTGATATCGACATGAGTGAACTTTGTAAATGTATTGAAGGCAGTTAGAACAGCTCAATCTCATAAATATTTTCAATTAATACTATGAAAACACTACTAGAGGATTAATTTAAGGGATATATCCATTTTTGAAAAATGCTTGTGACTTTGCTTTCGCCTTGTGCCCCGCCAACGGAGACGCACAGAAATGTTAGAGAAAAGTTGCCCCACACAAACATCCCTCAACTATCAACTTCAACCACCTATCATCAACAAGTAATCGTCGATTTATAGCTAGTCTACAAACTCTTTTCCGGACCTATTGAGACAGCAAATATGGCTCCGCTCGAACTGAACGCCTTAATAGCGGCTCTCCCTGAACATGAAAACGGTTGGGGACCTCCGGCTTCCGTCGAATCAGCGCTGAATGAAGTTCCCTATGCCCCTTATTCAAAGGGAGACAAACTTGGTCGCATGGCAGATTGGACATCAGAGGGTGGAAAGGATGGGCGGGATCAGAGGGGTGGGAGACAAGGCTACAACAGAAATTACAGAGGTAAATATTTCCTCCAATATTTGAGGTGTGCGGACACTAACAATGTGGCACAGATCAGCAAGTATACGGAGCCGGAACATCAAGTCTATTCTCTTATCAACATGCTGAAGACGAGGCTTCCTTCTCCGTAGTTGATAATCAACGCACCAGCACCAAAACTCGCACAGGTTTCACCGGCCGCATGACTTTCCGTGGTCGCGGTCGCGGTGGCGCGGGTGGTGCACGTGGAGGACGTGGGGGTGCAGCCGATAGATCTGGAGGTGCATTCCAGAGAGCTGGCGATCGCAGCGGTAGAGACCAGGGTCGTTTCGACAATCGTGGTGGAAGGGGGGGTCGTGGTCGCCGTTTCGGCTGGAAAGACTACGACAAGCCGCAACGCAACCGTGATGCCTCAGTTGTTGTCAAGCCTGAATGGAAGATGCTTGAAGAAATTGATTTCAATCGACTGGCTAAGCTCAATCTTGAGACTGACGAGGGTGAAGATGTGGACAACTATGGATTCCTATACTACTACGACCGTGGCTATGACAAACCTGCTGGCACTAAACCCGCCGAGCGCAAACTCGTTGTCCAAGACCGAGTAGTATTCAACCCTACCACAACTGAGGATCCTGTGATTCAGCAACTTGCGGAGAAGGATGAGGCTACAATATTCGCTACGGACTCCGTATTGTCAATGTTGATGTGTGCTCCTCGATCCGTTTACCCCTGGGACATTGTAATTGTTCGTGAAGGAAAGAAGCTTTTCTTCGATAAGCGGGAGGGCAGCCAACTGGACTTTGTCTCGGTCAATGAGAATGCTGCGGATCCACCGTTAGAGACTAGCGAAGGAAACAAGGATTCCATCAACGCGCCACATGCACTTTCTATGGAAGCTACCTTCATTAACCAAAACTTTGTTATTCAAACAGTAAACGAGGAGTCAAAGTACGACTTTGAGAACCCCAATCCCTTCTACAACGAGGAGGATACCGAGCCACTTGGTTCCAAGGCGTACAAATACCGGCGTTTCGATTTGTCTCTAAATGAGGAGGAGCCAGTACACCTTATCGTGAGGACAGAGCTGGATGCTGTCATGAAGACTCCTAACGGAGAGGATACATTCCTTACAGTCAAGGCACTGAACGAGTTCGACGGACGTGCGCAGGGAAGTGGAGGAGCACTCGACTGGCGTGCAAAGCTCTCTTCCCAGCGTGGTGCAGTCGTGGCGACGGAAATGAAGAACAACTCCTGCAAGCTCGCCCGCTGGACTGCCCAGGCCATCCTTGCAAGAGCAGACCTGATGAAGTTGGGGTAATATCTTCCTTCTCTCCCGTTATCAGTGACTTATTCTTGACTGACACTCCCAAAGATTCGTCTCTCGTGCGAATCCCAAGGATAACAACCGTCACGTAATTCTCGGTGTCGTCGGATACAAGCCCCGCGAATTCGCTAACCAGATGAATCTCAACCTCTCTAATGGATGGGGCATCGTTCGCACCATCGTCGACATGTGCATGCATATGCCCGAGGGCAAGTACGTACTTGTCAAGGACCCCAACAGACCCGTACTTAGGTTGTACGAGGTCCCAGCGGACACTTTTGAGGAGGCCGAGGATGGTAAAGCTGCTGGCGGGGATGACAATTAGTTTTTTTCCCCTTCTTTCCCTTAATCTTGAGTTACAATTTTAGTTAAATACAAAAGTTTCCCTTCCTCTCCCCCTTTTTTCCCTCCTTTGAGAGTGATTTGTTGTACCGAAGGGCGTCAGTGAGGTGTGCGGGATTTCTAGATTATCGCATCTCTTGTGCTCGTATATCTTTGCCAAGTATTAGTTTTCAGATCCATAGTAGCTCAAAAGGCAAAAAATAAATAAATAAATAAACAATGCCGGTACTAGTTTTCGACCACCGCCACGGGAGAAGGAGCAGATAGGGTAATATCGTATTAGACAAGTTCTCTCACAGTTGGAAAGACTTTGACCACCTGATTAGAGCGTTTTTGAACTGTCTCCTACTTGCTTGCGGTTAGAGTAGAGTACAAGTACTAGTACTAGGCACAGTGCCGTAAAACATGCCATTGAGCCCTTTGCAAATGAGCAACACCTTCTAATAAATACAATAACCGCCACAATACAGTACAGCAGACTAATCACTAACCCAACCACCTCCTACAGCACAAATCTGACAGCACCACTAGCAGCTAAGAACAAGCCCGTTAGCTTTCCACCATACGAATACGAACCAAACCCAAAACTTGGCACATCGTCCCGAGCAGCAAAAACCATCTACTCAACCGATAACATTTGACAAAGTTCTGAATTAGGAAACCTAAGCTACGGTTATCAGAGTAATAATTATGATAACTATTAATATAATACCATCAAGGTACTTGGGGGGAGAGGAGGGGTTATTAGAAATGGGAAAACATAACCCTTGCCTCCTTAGAAATAGGTTTTTATTAACTGGCCCCCCCCCTCCGAGTACAGTGCCGGATGATAATTCATAGACCAAGTATCGCTGTACGAGCCAACCATGATCGTGCTGTAACTGTAGTGTACCGTACTGGGAAAGTTCTCCAGTGCATGATATACCGGAATACAATACAAGCCGGGTTCTGGAAAATAAAAAGAAAGTTTGGGTTGAGAAACTTCCCACCACAGGATTACTATGCATGGGAATAAGCGGGGTATAGTGGAGGCATCACCGAGATGTAGGATAAAGCTTAACTTACCAATTTTCCCGGTAATATGGTAGCTATAATAAATTCGAAAGGCTTGGGGGATTCACATTCATCAATTCTTAGACTACAGAGTAAAAAAAAGAGTGAAAAGCGTGAAATTAAAATATACAACAATCAATTCGTAATGTGACCTAAGTAAAGGAAGGTAACATTTTTCCCTTTTCAAATCATGTTTGAAAAAGTGAGAATATAGAAACATATGATTGCTAAGAATGGTAGAGCCAAAGATGATGACGATGGTGAGGGTGATGAAAGAGAAGCGGCACTTGAGACAGCGGTACTATTCGATGTCGAAGGGTCCTTATCGCCAAGTCTATACCCTCCCATCCCTGTCCCGTTAACACAGTATTTATTCCAGACGTCCGGGGCACCGAAGCGATCGGCTTCTTTGTCTGAGAATGTTAGGTCGATGCACTTTATTCGTACCCCCCTCCGGTCAATCCCCCCGCCTTATGGTTAGTCTTGCTGATACATTTGCATATCCAACAAAGGGAGCGAGTGGGGAGGAAGGAAGGAAGCAACATACAGAATACAAAGCAGCCCCCGTCGCAGTTAATTGTATAACTTGAATGGTAGCGTTGACACCATCTTGCACGTCCTTCACAATCTTCTTCGGGATCTTGACCTTTGGAAGGCAGAAGGTGCTGTTGGCGCCCGTCTGATTGAAGAGCGGGACCATGGAGACGTTGTATGGGTTTGAGAGTATGTTTTCGTCAATGTTGGAACCGAGCACTATGTTGACCGTTGTTAAGGCGAATGGGTGGATGGGGATAAAGGAGAGGGCGCCCCCGTTGGTGGGCCATTGGGAACGGTTTGTTGAGGGTGGAATGCCTGTTTTCCCAATTTTATTTATTTATTGTGAGATCAGGTTTTTTACTTATTTACAGGGGAGACCTCGCACGGCGAGAGAGAGAGAGAGAGGAGAGAGAGGAAGGGGGTATATTTATTACCTCCGCCTATAGAATGAATTAGTTAATGGTCAAAACAATAATAGAACAGGAAGAAAGGGGAAAATACATGGAAAGTGAAATTGCGTATCATAAGAATATCCCCTCTGCTGCGGATAGATAACAGTAAAATGCCCGTTCACCAATCCTCCTCCTTCCCCACACATCAATACTGATAGTATTCCCAAAACCCATAACAGCCATGCACGTACCCGATACATTCTCCGATATCGCACGCGCTGAGGAACGACTCAACCCTTTTTCCTTCTTGGTCTTCTTCTTCGTCTTCGTCTTCTTCAGGCTCTTCTCATCTGGTCCGAACCAAACGTCGCGAAAGAGAGGAACAAAAAGAACCCCCCAAGAAAAGCAAGGGAGAAAACAAGCTTATCTCTGTTCAAGGCGAGGTGGAGGGAGCAAGGAGAAGAAGAGAGGAGGGAACAAAAGGGCTTTTTAGGGAAAAAAGAAAGGCGGAGCTGGCATGAGATACCCGTATGTTACAATACAATCCAATACTACCGGTAGAATACAGCGGCGGCGTTGTGTGAGGGCGTTGTGTGATACCGTTCATTTAATGAGAGCTGAGAGTTGTTATTACTAAAGAAGAAAGCAAATACGGTACCGGTAACGCACTCTGAACGAAATTGGTGGTGGATTGCTTTTTTCTTTCTTTTTCTCCCCTTCCCATTTGACCTTATTTGATTTCGTGGATGGGAAGTGCCGGGCTTGCGAGACTGGTTGATTTGATAGGATGGCGAGGAGCCAGGGGAGAGGAAGTGTGACCGAATGGATCTTTCCCCGATGGAGGGGTGGTAGGACTCGTTGACTGACTGACAGAAGCAAATACGGCGCCGGCCATCGGTCTGTGTGAGAAGAGGGGAAAGGAGAGAAAAGGCATCATGTCATCCTAAGTCAGCGGAGGCGGAGACGGAACAGTGGGCAGGGAATAACAAGCTTTTGGGGGTTGCGGTAGTACAAGCACCGGGGTGCTGTGGTAGCTGTCCGGGTAGGGATCTGTGAGTGGTTGGCTATTTGAGAGGTGGCCGAACTTTATTTGCTTTTTTTCCCTTTCTTGTCGGCTGAATGAGATTTTGCTTAGGTTTGTGCTTTTGAGTCTTGCGGATTTTGCCGGAGCCAGCTGTAGCCTTGATAAGCTGTGAAAAGACCCAGTCGCTGGCCGGGGTGATGTGTAAAACTCTCGAGTGATATGCTATGACCACCCCCGGGACTAGCTTCAGAAAATTGTCGACGATCCCGCCCCATCCAGGGAAATCTTCAACTTATGCAGCCCTATCGCAGAGCCAACAACTCACAGTCCCCCCTTCACATGACCCAGGATGTTTTTTTGTTGTCCTTTCTCTGATTCCATATCCCACACCAACTCTCCGTGCCCCCGTCCACCACCACCACGCCCTTCTACCACCCCCTGAACTGGAAGGGAAAGATCTCAGCCGTTTAACAGGGTTCTTCCTGCCCTCTCGCCGCCTTATCCGTATCGCTTACTTTCACCCTCGTCAATTCGTAAGGTACACGTATCCAGGCACAGGGATGCCAAGCACTTGTGCTTTACGCCAAAATTGAGGATCTTGGCACAACTATCTCCGGATGCTGTACGAACTGGCGAGCTAATTGGTGTGCACGGGCTTTCCCAGCAGGACAGCCAATAGGGCATGGGGTAGTATGAGCATAAAGAACACGAACCTCTCCCGAACAAAGGCATCTTGAGTTGTAATGGGGGGAATCGCTGTCATAATCCTTTGCACAGTTTGATGCTAGAAATCTTGGCCAAACGGGCCTGAGAACAATGCTGGGAAGAAGGACGCAGCGCGTGCCCAAGTGGTGCGGGCATGAAGATTTGGTATTGGGACCTTTCTTTGTGCTTAACTTGGCGCCTATCTCGTAGCACATGAATTGACCAATCAACAACACGTCGCCCTGCCGTTCCATTATTTTGGCCGTCTCTTTATTCACTATCAATCTATTGCTGCAAGTCCTCGGCATGTAAACCCGAACACAGGAGGGATCAAAATTTTATATAGCAAACCATTCGTGCGTATCCAGGCGCGCATACAAAATTTAGGATCCCCCTGTGTTCGGGTTCTACATGCTGGGGACTTGTAGAAAACTTCCCTCATGATCGCGCAACAGATAGGCCGGCTAGATGAGGAAAACCGTCGATGAAAAGACATACCCTGCTGTCCAGTCAGCAGTGATGAAGAGTATCTGTTACATTTAGGTCACGGGGTTGGAACGAGTTGAGGAGAAGATAGCGTTGATTGATTGTGTAAAAGAGTGGGGAGCAATGAGATCAACGAAAAGAGACGAAATCAGACTACCGGTATTTGAGGAAAGCACACACAACCTGATGTAGAAATGCACACGTAGCCCACAACGTAGGGATTCCTACTATCCTGCAGGTACTCGAGTACTCGCAATGTCGAAGCGTTTTTAAAAAGGACTGCTATTGCATACCGCCAAAATTTAGTACTTTTCCTCGAATTTAGGTGGTATGCAATAGCAGTCTTTCTTAAAAACGCTACGGCATCGCGAGTATACGCAACGCCACACAATGGAAAGACCCTGATTGTGCAACGCATGGTACTCGGGTATGCACGTGGGAGACCGGACAGTCAGGGATTCTGGAGGCCTGACCGTACCTACTCATAGGAAACAAAGGAATGAATTTGGCATTGAAATTGCTCAAACAAGCAGGAGGCTTTGACACCTCCTAATCCCTGGCTGTCCGGTCTCCCACGTCCATACCCGAGTACAAGTAGAACCCCAGGTTAGAGCAATTCCGATCCCCACTTTCTAAGAGCCTGTTTGGTAAAAATGGGACCGTTCCGTTCGGCGACCGTTTCTACTGTAAAAAGAGTGTTCTTTCCGTTTTGAAACGGAAGGAAAGGGGCATTTTGTATAGGGGAACGGAACAGAATCGTGTATCCAAAGAGGTTATAATGCTATGATAGTTTGTACGGTCCAAAACGCGCGCCAAGTTTTTAGACACAATTTAATTGGTAATATACAACTTCAGGCTATAGATATTCAATAAAATGAAAATGAAAATGAAAATGAAAAAATAATGGAGGTGCTTGCTGATGTGGTATTAAAATTTCAAAAGAGGTATTTTTGATGGATTACGACAGCTACACTCTTTTATTATTTCAACTGTTAAATCCCCCTTAGTCTATTAAGCACATTTTCGACTGGAATTGTATGACACTCACCTGTCTTTACCAAGAATATCTCTGCTAACCCATATTTTGCTGGAGCCCCCGCCAAATATTCGGCTCACAGAAGTATTCTTGGTAGAGATGCGTGAGTGCAATACTCTACTAATAAAGCCCTATTATCATCAACACTTGGTGCTAATTTGGGCCTGATGGCAAAAAATGCTGCACAGCCAGGTAATATTTTTCCTTAGCTTGGTGCACCTTTTGGATCGCACGAACCAGATGTAAATTCGTTCTTTCATGTAGAGTCGGTTTTAAGGCTGATGGACTTTTGGGTGAGGTTTCTGGCCGGGTTGGATGGGAGAGTGCGAGAGATCAACCTAACTTTGATCAGTGCACTGTGGCCGTCCTCTACCCTGCCGTGGTATTGGCCACTAGAGACCTCTGGGGAGGTTACAAAGATTTACTTGATCGCAGTCAGAGTCGGTAGTTGTGTGCCCCTCTTGTTTTTGCTTTCTGTCTATTCTTCCACTCTAGCCGCCCTGCTTGAGGTGCTTCGCTATTGCCTGACGGCAGGAGTGAGGACATTGAGAATAAGGCAATTATATTTAGTGGCTACTGTTAGAGTAATACTATTCTAATTTGTGTCAAGGGAATCGGGGGTAGTGGGTGGTTTGTTCTGGGATGAAGTCTTCTATCCAGCTCAATCACATGGTCAAGATGCCGGAAAAAGGGGTAATTTCGGCCAGTTCCTATGGCTAAAGGCTAAGGAACTGGTCCGTATTAATCTGAAACAGGGAACACCATGAGTTCGAATCCCGGCGGAGTGGACGTATGTAGTCGAGCATTCAAAAATGCCCGGCGAACCACTTTTTTGCTGGTTTAGGTGTTGGGGGAGAGGATTGGTGCCTCGATATCTGTTGCTAGGGTATGATACGATACTTAGAGGTATACATCATAGCCCTGCGCCAAGATAGAGGGTACGGGTGAGATGGTTGGTGAAGCTGAGTTAAGAGAGGCAGTGGCTTTTATCAATGATTAAGGAGCATCACATTGGTCATGTCTGGTTGGCACTGATATCATTGGGGAATCCTTTTGTAATGCCTGGCACTTTACTATCCCGGAAATCCCCTCCCTCCAAGAATATCACACTCAAAATATCAAAAATGGAGGCGACATTCCATCAGTTCCGATGGCCTAATGGCTAAGGAACTGGTCGGTATTATACTAATCTAAAACAAGGCATCCTGAGTTTGAATCCCGGTGGAGTGGACGTAGTCGGGCATTAAAAAATGCCCGGCGAACCACTTTTTGCTGATTTAGGGGCAAGGGGATTGGAGCCCTATCAACTTTGGCGCTTGTGGAAGACAAGAATATATTGACCTGATATTAACTCCCGTTTGGTATACTGTACCGGTACCAGGTACAATCTCCCTAAATGCAGAACTACCACAAATTTGGCGGAAGAGTAATGCAAAAAGTGAGGGTTTATTATATGTTCCCAGTCTCGCTCAGCGAGCTTAAGGCTGCAAGCACCGGGGTCGTGGGATGTGAAGTCCCCGAGACCGAATCATTTCGTACCAACATTGTTAGTTGGTAAAGAGCAACCAACTTCAAAGCTTGGATATTTTTCTCTTAAAAAAACCTGGGTAGCTAACATAAAATTCGCTGTTAAGGAACTGGTATGGGCTGAGACTTTTTTAGAATTTCCAGTGGTGAGGGAACCAAGTTTTTTGGCGTTACTGCACTTGGCCTGTCATGAGTTCTAGAAGAGATCGCCAATTGTGGATTTTCCTATCAATATCATGGTTGGTTAAGAAGCCGGGGTTGATAGGAATTTGGTGGGTGATATTTTGTGATTATACGGTTATTGGTTGGCATGGCCTTGGCAATGCAGCCCATGCCACGTGACAAACAGCTTGTCGTGTAGCACTCGCCCACGTCTCCCAAGCTCCGACCTAGGAGCTCCGGACTCGCACCACTTTCCCCTCCTCCCTACTCTACCACTCCCCACCCCCCTTTCGTACTAAGTACAGACCTGTACACAATGTCATCTCCGCAATCTCTCAGTCAATCCAAACACGAGGAAGAGCAACGGGAAATTGAGGGGTGGGACCAGGGGCAGGAGGCAGCGACAGAGGAGGAAGAGGAAGAGGAGGAAGATGAGGAGCCTCGACTGAAGTACACTCGTTTAACACGGTCGTTAGGAGGGGTATATCGGAATGGTGACGCAGTATCTACTAGCTTGGTTTTTGGCGAGAGGATGGTTTGTATGATTCTGGCCATGTTCCCTAGTTGAGTGCTAATACGTACCGTCAGATTATAGGAACACACAACGGGAACATTGTGAGCCTCATTTCTTTGGATATTTATCGCTATTGGGCTCCGGAGACTCTATTGCTGATTAGCATTTGAATCTAGCATATATTGTCACTGCCATCGCTCAATAGCATACGAGTCTATCACGCGCATTCAGCCTCGATAACTTCCATCTCGATATCACCGCCTCCCCCTCCCCCACTCCCGACTCAAATCCGTCGTTTTGCCGCTCACCAAGACCGCAATATCCATGTCGCGACTTCTGCTATTGATGGCCTTGTCTGTGTTGTGCCCCTCCTTCCCGCCAATCCTGGCAACAATTCGTCAACTGCCCCATATTCCAAGTCTGAAATTACCTTCAAAAACTTCAAACGCCCAATCCAGTCAGTAGCGCTGTCACCAAACTTCCGTACCGATCGGACTTTTATATCTGGTGGATTGGCAGGAAACCTGATTCTCTCTGTGGCACCGCCAGCAGGCGGAGGTGGTGGAATGGCATGGATGGGGTTGGGAGGTAGCAGTGGCAAGGATACTGTCTTACATTCTGGAGAAGGCGCTATATCCGCGATCTCGTGGAGTAAGGAATCACCGAGATTTGTGGCCTGGACAAACGAGCAAGGGATTAAGATTATGAGATCTCATATTGTGCCACCAGAGGTTAAAAAGGAAGAGGTTATTGAAGGAAGTGAGGGAGGCCCAAGTATCGGAGTCAATCCTGGATTAGCGAGTTGGATTCCAGGTTTAGGAGTTGGAGGGCGGCCAGTGGGTGAGACCGCTTGGAAGCGAATCTCGGCGATCGAGAGGCCGGAAAGTATCCCTGAGGAGCTGGCAACGGTTCACAAACCAAGGCTTGAGTGGATTGATCGGCGTAATTTATCTGAGGATGATGCGGACGGCCGAACTCTGACCACTGCAGACGACGTCAGTCCTACAGCGGTGAAAGGGAAGCCCTCGATGGGAACTGACTGGGGACAACGAGAGAAGCTCTTAGTTGGATGGGGTGGTACAATTTGGGTTATGGATGTTTTTGCGGGAGATGGAACGGGGGAAGAGGAGAGACGGGCTGGGTGGGCAGAGATCGTGCACATGTGGGTACCCCGAAAAAGAGTGACATCAGGAAATAATGCTGACAATGATTCTATAGTTTGCAAACCGATTGCACTATATCTGGCTTAACCATGTATACCCCGTCTCTTGTTCTACTCTTGGCTTACCTCAAGGAAGAAACATCATCGTCTCATGAGCTTGAGCAGGCATCTTCTTCTAGTGCCGGCGCTGAGGCCTCCCCAAGTTCCAAGTCTCGCACTCGCCGTGGGCGAACTAGTGCTCTTACTCCTGAGTTGAGATTTATTGATATTAACACATCAGAAGAAGTAAGCGCGGACGAGTTGTTGATGAGTAGATTCGAAGGCCTGGCTGTTGGCGATTACCACCTCGGTGTTCTACCAGCTAACCCGCCTATGATCACTCGCCCTCCTTCAGCTTCTGGAGAAGGTGACATTCTCGGTATAAGTACCGCAAGCAATTATTTGTGGGCGGCGGGAATGAACGCTACGCAGATATTTTCTAGCGCAGCGAGTGTGCGAAGTCTAGGCAGCGCATCGCGACGAGAAAGTTTCAGCAATGCGAGTGTGAGTAAGGCCTCGGGGAGTCTGTCCGGTCTCCGCGGGATGAAGGAGAAAAAGGAAGATGTTGGGTGGGAGGAATACCCGGGCAAGAAAATCTATATTACTAGTCCCTACGATGTGGTGTTTGCTACTGAGAGAAGTCCAAAAGACCACCTAGGATGGCTATTGGAGAAGGAAAAGTACAAGGATGCGTGGGAATTAGTTGATGCGCAGCCCGACATTATTTCATCTGACACCGCTTCCTTGAGCGAATACGATGAGATTGAGCGGGTCGTGGTCGACGCTGATGCTCCGGACCCGGCCTATGACTCTGATTCAACCATCAGTGGTGGCAGACAGAAGGTTGTTCAAATGTTTTCTGCCACAGAAAAAGAAAAACGAAGAATTGGCGAGTTGTGGCTGCGGAGCTTGATAGATGTTGGCGACTGGACTACGGCTGGGGCTGTATGTGGAAAAGTTTTGGGAGTGTCAGGAAGGTGGGAACACTGGGTGTGGGTGTTTGAAGCAGCTGGAAAGATAGAGGAAATTACGCCTTATATACCTAGCACGCCATTATCGCCACCACTACCAAGCGTGATATATGAGATTGTTTTGGCACATTACCTCGTACACGGTCGGCGGCAGTTCCAGAAACTTCTTATGTGCGACTGGAAACCGGAGGGCTCGAGAACATTGTACGATCCCCGAACTATCATCGATGCAGTTGAGAGGAAACTGGACAACCGTGAAGACGATGTTCATGAAGGAGATGAGGATTGGATAATACTGCAAGAGTGCCTTGCAAAACTATTTATGGCTGTCGCCGAGCCCAGGAATGCGCTGAAATTCTATGTCACACTCAAGAATGCCGACGAGGCATTCAAGCTAATCAGGGAGTTCCGTCTTGTCGATGCTGTTAAGGACGATATTCCATCCTTCATAAAGCTTCGGGTGTCCGACGAGCAGATGCAGAATGCAAGTATCGCTGAGTTGGAAAGGGGAACGGAGGAGGCGATCGGCTTATTGGTACAAGAGGCTGGGCATGGTATTGTTGGGCCGAAGATGGTGGTGCGGCAGCTGGACGACGACAAAGTTGCTGGCGGAAAGCTATTCTTGTTTTTCTATCTCCGCCGGTTGTGGATAGGTAGTGCGGGAGATAGTTCTGGGATGGGTGGAGAGGGGATTGGAATTGGAGGCGGAGGAATACTGGCCGAATTTGGAGACTTAATGGTCGAATTGTTTGCAGAGTACGACCGGCCGTTACTAATGGACTTCCTTAAGGATAGTCATTCATATTCCTTAGAGAAGGCATCTACAGTGTGCGAGAGGAGAAATTATATACCAGAGTTGGTCCATCTGCTCTCTAAGACCGGGCAAACTAAGCGTGCGCTCTTCCTTATTATCGATAAGTTGGCCGATGTCTCCCAGGCTATCGCATTCGCAAAGACTCAGGATGATCCAGATCTTTGGAATGACCTGTTAGATTACTCTATGGATAAACCAAAGTTTATTCGCGGGTTGCTCGAGAACGTTGGGACCACCATTGATCCGATCACACTAGTAAGGAGGATTCCGACAGGGCTGGAAATCGAGGGGCTTAAGGCCGCTTTAGGGAAGATCCTCAAAGAGTACGGCGTACAATGGAGTATCTGCGACGGGGTTGCAAAAGTCCTCAGAAGCGAGGTAGCGAGAGGCATGGAAGAGCTCCGCAAAGGCCAACGACGGGGTGTCAAATTCGAGGTTGCAATCGAGCGAGAGCTTTACCTCAGCACTGAGGCGGAAGGCTCTGCCATTGAGGACGGCGGAACGGTTCGAGATGTCGAACTCGAGCGGGAGGAAATTGGTCTTGGTGTTGGTGGGAGATATGCATGTGGTGTATGCAAGGTTGACTTCGAGCCCACAGGTAGTTATCCTTTCATCCTTTCATTGTTCACGAGACTTGGCTAATAATTGATATAGAGAAAGACACTCTCATAGCCTTCGCCTGCCGACACATCTTTCACGTGCGCTGCCTTGTAATTGCTCACGGCAGCGAGGGAGATGTGCCTGAGGTATGTGGTCATGGTGTGGAGGAAGAAATACAAGGCGTAATGGGACGTAGTGTGGGAACTAAAGTTACGCATGCCGCCCTTATCAGACAGAGAGTTCAGGGCGGATGCGTACTTTGTGAGCGGAGGGGAGGCGAAGACGAATTTTAATTTATTTCTGCTGTTTTTTTTTTCTTTCTTTTTTGTAATATTATATCAGGATGGATTTAGCTTGCATGGTGGTTCATGTTTTATGAGGTGAATTTGTATGAATCCGATACGCGAGGGAATGGATGTTCTGGTGATGCTTGGCAGCTGGCAATGCTTACATTGCTCAGCGAGTGATGCACAATGATCTGCAGTTTGCAGCCTCCATGCAAGGTCAGGACAGGTGTACTGCACTGTATGGTGTGCTGGCATTTGAAGTTTGAAACAGCGGTTCCTCAGCCCTTATAAGAGCTGGAGAAGGAAAGAGAATGTAGGAAGGGAAGTTACGATTAATCAATCTTTTTAAATCTTTAAAAAGATTGGCGAGGGCGTTTGGGATCTTAGGACTCGTTTCGTATCCGGGTCTATGCCTTATCTTGTACGACCATATCCCGCGCTCTACCAAGTGTTAGACTACCAACTCGCTCGCTCGCCATTGAACATCACATAATATTACTGCCACTTTCACGATGCCATTCCTTTCCCTATCAAACGAGCTCATCCTAGGGATAGCAACCTACCTCTCCCCGCCGTGCACATCCCACCTCCTACTTTGCAACCGCCGCCTCTCTGGCCTCCTAGCCACTGCCCCAACAGACGCAGTCTTCCGCACCCGCTCCGGGCCTCACGGCGCCAGGGCCCTCCTCTCCGCCGCGGAGCGCGGCGACGTCCTAGCAGTCACCACCCTCCTCCAGCGCGGAATTCTCGATCTCATCAGCACCCCAACCTCCAACACCGGCAAATTCCTAGTAGACGCGATCCGCAAGCTCGACGACACAATAATAAACACCCTCCTAGAAGCCGGCATCCCCGTAAACCCCGGCAGCAGCTGCGGCCAAACCCCTCTCTCGGCAGCGGCTACAAACGGGCGTGTAGGGGTAGTCCGCATGCTGTTGGGGCGCCCAGAGCTAAACCTAAACTGCCCGGACGGGATCCGGGGAATGACCCCACTAATGCACGCCATTGAGCAGAAGCACGAGGAGATCGTCCGTCTGCTGCTCGCGGACCCGAGGGCCATGGTTACGCTGACAGGCGGGAGGGACCGAGAGACGCCCTTCATGATGGCCATTTGCTGCGACGCCGAGGGGATTGTCAGGGAGTTTTTGCGCCATCCTGAAGTGGACGTGGCTATTTCGGCTGCGCTCATGACCGGGGATGCTTCGCTTAAGCTTGCAATGAAGCATGCGGGTGATGGGGTGGTTAGAGCGTTATTAGAAGATTCTAGAGTCGATGTCAATTTTTCTGAGGCGGATGGGGTTACGGCTTTGCATCTTGGCGTTATTATGGGCCGGGCGAATGCTGTTAGGATGCTTGTGGAATCTGGAAAGGTGGATGTTCATGCTGTGTGTTTGGATGGTGGTGATACGGCGTTGGGGATTGCAGTTAGGGAGGGACACAAGGAGATTGAGGAGGTGCTGTTGAAGGCGGGTGCGGGGAGTCCTCCAAAGAAGAGGGGGCTGAGTACGGTTGGATATAGAGGTAGACGGGTGTTTCAAGGATACTAGAGGAGTGGGTCGGTCGATAAGGGCCCGGAAGCTCCTTATCTTCTATCTACTGATTGGTCCCATGGAAAGAAAAGACTGAGGCATCATTATTATTATTAAATTGATTCCATGGTTAGCACAATGGGGATATTGGGTTATTATTTTTTTGTTTCTCTTTGTGCTGTGCTGTTCTTGCCTGCGCTGCGCGTAAAGTTATAGTCGGAAAAACTTGGAGCAAGAAGTATTATACATAACGTATTGGACTAGAAGCGGAATGAGTGGGTCAGATTTGCAAAAAAGTGAATCACTCTGTACAAGTCCCTGCCATGAGCGGACCGAACACCAGGGGGTCCCGGGAGCTGAAAGTCCTTTGCCAAGAACCCCCCTGGTGTTCGGTCCGTTCATGGCAGGGACGTGTATGTGAATTTTTTTCCCCCTCGAATCCTCTGGCGGAATTTTAGACAAAATTGAAACCTCAGAATTCAGGTCAAAAAAGGGAAAATCGAGTATTCTGTAGGAGCAGTGCCAAAAATGTCTCCTACCATACTTGTACTCTGCTAAGTTTCCCATTACCGGTAGTTGGAGCTACTCTCTTGGGTGGGTTTTTACTGATTCACTTCCCTGTCTGACCCACCACTTTCCTATCTAGTGAGTTCTTTATTTATTTATTTTTACTTGACTGTTTCATGTAAACTTGGCTCAGACAGAAATTGTTAACTTACTATTATCCTGTTTTACTTTGTGATAGCTATTTTTTCTTTTTCCCTTTTCTCGGGCTGGGGCAATGATCAAAAGTTCCGTAACGACAAGCACTTTACTAGAACCCAGACCCTTGAGCAAACCATACATTAAACAGGAAAATTTAACTTTTTTGAGTACTATAAACAAGCCATAATAGTTAATTACTCCCATCTCCACATAGAATCAAGTAATTTTGGGTTTTTGTTGATGAATTGCTAGATTTTTGATATGTTCCTGTGGTAACTGCCATACGACCCACTTCCATTACCTCAACTACCCTCACGCACTCAAATACAGTATGTTTGTAGGGATGTTGGGATATTATCGGCTAACCTCGTGAAGTAAACTGGGGCAAGTTCCCTTGTTCCACTTATCCCGTTATATACCACTAGGTCTATGGAACCCTATCTATTTGTATAATGTCTATGATAGCATACAGCGGGTCAAGCACCGCAAGAACTCGAACAATTGGACCTCACGCTAAGACGTCTGAAATTCCCTCTCTTAGATCGGGGGCGAGCGCACAGCGAAAACTGACCCCGTCAGCCCGAGCTTAAGACAAAAGAAAAAGAAAAAGAGCGGTCACCTTACCAGCAAAGGCAACTCCAACGTCTTAGAGTGAGGTCCGGTTGTTCGAGTTCTTACGGTACCATGGTAATGTCTCGGCAGCAACTACTGGTTCCCGGCATGAAGCTGAACACAGGGATCAAAATTTTGTATGGGGAATTGTCTGTGAGCGTCTGAGCGCCCTTACCAAATTCAGAGTCAATTGTTTAGGTTCTACATGCTGGTAATATGTAAGGTACTGTGGGGCATGTGGATGGCCTATGGGCATATTACGACCCATTGCGTTGATAGCTTTCATGACGTGGTTAATGGGTCTCTGTCCTGTATTTATAGACCCCTCTCTACCATAGCAATCAACAAGGAACTTGAAGGAAGGACGCTCCCCTCAACACCTTACCAGAGGAATCTCCCACAGTACCATAGAATCTGGTCATACAGAGATCATTGCCAATGCGGTGACTCGCAAGATTTGCACCATCTTCGGGGCAGGTTCGGATCACCTGGGTAGCACAGCCTGGCTCTCTAGCCAATGAGCAAGAAATATCAGGCTTGATTGCCCTTTGGCTTGGATATTTTTTCGCTTTTTCTTCCGCATATAGTATAATCTAATGCCAATTTTACCCACCTCCCACTTGGCAACAGTCTCTATGGCCAGATTCTACGGTATCATTCCTGGCGAAATCTTCGCACTGGCACCTCCACTGCCGCTAGAACAGTACCCCAGCACCTCCCTCTCTGCGACTTTGCGAATAGAAGTGTACCTGTTGAGAGAGTGGTGGATAAAAATAATGGGCTGGAGTAATAGAATATTTAAGCACTATCTGGACAAGGCTCATGTGGTTGTAGTCAAGGTGGGAAACTTGGAGGAAATACGGATTCTTATGCGTCTCACCTGCTGCTTACGGAATCAGCTCCGAACTTTGACTCCTACTCGCTTAGGATTTCTTTGTTTTGCGCTCGATGGCTACTTGATCCGCCGTGGGCGCCGGTAGCTTCAATCTTATTTATTATATATAACTATAAGGGGATTATGCCAATCCAGGCTTCAACACCCATAGCAGTACAATCCCGAGGTACGCCAGCTCAGCCTGCGGCAGCCGGGACAGTTCGGCCCACTCAAATAGTCTATCCACGGCGGCGAAGATGGCAATAGAGCGCTTTGGCCACCCCTCGGCAGTGAAAATTCGAGTTCAAATTTTGAGCTCTGGGCAATAAGCTAGTAGAAGGCTGAACCGAAGAGGGAGTACCGGTATGTTGCCACACCGGCAATAACCTATCCCTTACCTTGTAATCATGACCAGCGCTAGATACTAACACTAGTCTATTTGGGTAATCGTGATAGGAAAAACATTGTGCTTCAGAGGTGCGCAGTGCTCAGAATACTGCGGAAACAGTACTGTTCAGCATTGCCATGATGGAAACCAGAGTGGCCGCGTAGATTTGCTCCCGGGTACTAAAATAGGCTGATTCTCAACCATGAATTTCGGCCACAAGGTAAGGGATCACCTTAGCCATGCGCCAATCCTTACTCTACATCTCTTAGCTTAAGTCAAATTTTGAGCTCATAACTTCTTCCCCGGCAGGGTGGCCAAAACGCTCTAATAGGCACTCAGAAAAGTCTTTCAGACATAGCCTAACTTACACGTAGAAGCAGAGGAGGGGCTAGGGAAAGGGAGCGAGAAAAAATGGTTGGGAACTCCAGGGAGAGACTTCCTAGAATACAAAGTCTTCAGCTGTGATTTTTTTGCTTTAGACAGCCCTGTGGTGCCCGTTGGTGGTTTGGTTTGGGCCAGAAAGGGAAATGAGAACTCCCAACGGGTTTTTAGCCGGCAAAACCCTCGGCGAAAAAACGCTAATCCTTCAAGTGTCTAATAAGTCTGCGAGTAGAGCCTAGCTAATACATGTTGGATCTCTAGCTATTGGAGTTTCCTGCCCCAGTAAATACAGCACATTTTAGGAAAGCACACGCTGGGAGCTGCCACACTACCTCACTCACTAATTGGTCACAAGAAAATTCCCAGACATAAAGCTGCAAAATAATATATCTATATTCATTTATTCTTACAGGCCCTATCCGATGTATGATCTATGGCACCTGCAACTAATGAAACGCTGACTCCATAACCCATGACTCTGTAACGCCGCCATTGAATGTCAAATTGAATCCGGAAAACTAAAAGAGAGACTACTCCCTGCCGTGCATCGCCTCTTTATAATCTCTGATCAAGCTCATCCTCTCAATACCAACATGGCTCTTCCCATCTGACCCCTTAAACCTCCCATAGCCATAGGTCCACCCGAATCCCTTGAAATGCCTGCTGCGCATAGTAGAGCTCATATTTGCAGTTCCCGCAACGTCAGACAGAGCACTACTCGCATGGAAGAAGCTAATCTCAGAAACGAGATTATACGGGAACCTCGGCAGGAAGCGCCTAGGCATCGACGCGAAGATTATGGCTCCGGTAATTAACTGGAATCCGAGTATGACCACAGCGATGTAGAACATCACCGGGTCCATCGACATTCGCGGCTTCAAAGACTCGAGTTCGCCAACTTCGGATCTGCGCACTTTTCCACCGGGGGCAAATATCCTGTCCTGGTTCTGGGCGAACAGAATGGTGAAGAAACGTTTGTAGAACTTTAACAGCGCGTGCTGTGCATCCTCGAAGCTCGGTGATGGGGTTGAGGGGTTGGAGAGTGTCTTATTGATTAGGCACTCGCCGATGAAATGCAGGAAGCCATTAGATGAGTTGTCGTTGTGCATGACGCCATAATCGAGTGCACGCCCAAGGGACCCACGAAGGAGCTTTGCTAGCTGCGCTGTGAAGTTCCCGACTGAGGTGGAGTTGTTGAATATTCTAGTGTCATCATATTTGAGCTCTCCGATGAGCTTGGATCTTTTCACGCGGCCTTCGCCATCTACTGTCACCCTGAACTCGCCGGTGGAGATTTGCTGGCTGCAGACTATTGTAGTGTTAGACTGCATAGTTGCGGAGATTGTTCTGGACAAGATATATTCGCCTCCTTCGCCTAGATTCGCCTCACCACGGCCCCAACCAGCGAGGATTAAGCTGCTGCAGGTTTGCACGGCCTTTTGGTCACTTCGATTGGCGGCTTTGAGGCCCCAGACCCACTCCACTGCGAATAGGTGGGTTCCTGTTTTCAGCAAGTGCTCATCCATGGTCCTATTATTCCCGCACCGCACGGAGCCTCCGTCTGGTATTGGCATCGTGACGTTGATTCCAAGGGCAGTGTTTTTATCCATCTTGCTGGTTTGTTGGAAAGTGTTACCGGCAAGTAACTGGCGTGTTAGATTCCCGCCATATCCTTGTGTGATCGAAGTCCTCAAGTCAGACTTATTCCCTGGCTCCCACTCGAACGGGAGGAAGTAGAATTCATCCGTGACCCAGGCCGGCAAATTTGTGCCCTCAGCGACGTTGGTATTGACCACTAGCCAACGTTCCCCCGCATCTTTCGCGAACGTCCTCGCCGTGGGAATCTCCCATGAATCCGCCTCTGAATTTCTGTACTGATGCTAGTGGTGAACGGGTAGGTTACCATTATTTAGGATTTGAGTGGTTGCAAACCCCGGTCAAAGATTCCACCCAACGCGACGGCGAGGAAGTTCGCGGTGATGACCATCATGGATATTAGGAAGAGGAGGATATGGCCGTGGCGAAGCGCACGTGGGGCGATGAGCACATGGGGGATATTTGTGTATTTAAGCCCTAGAGAGGAACCTGGTGACGCATTTCCTCTGTGAAGCTCGGTATATGACTGATACAGTGCGAGGTAACGCCCAACCAAGACCCAGAATGGCTCTAGAAGCGTAACGATGGCCGTTGGAATGAAAGAGAAGATTATCTGGGTCATGAATTGTGTGTCGGAAAGCATTGGTAGACCTAACGAGCATGTTAGCAATGTCGAGTAATCTTGGATGAGTTGATCAAGTCCACCATTCCACCGCAAAGCGGACTTATACAAGACAATGAGCAGCGCCAATAAGGCGATGTTCACAAGTGTTGCTACGATCCCCGTCTAGACATTCAGTTCAACCGGGCCGACGAATTTGCCATCGTGAGGGACAGAGCAAGAGGCGTGTTGGTTTTGAACTAGTGGATCATCTCTACCCCCTTCAACATCGAGTCGGTATCCACCATCACCCCATGTCCCAAGTTTATATTTCCTGGGTTCCATGCACAAATGAGGAGCCGGACATTCATCTGTCCCGTTAATATCTCTCAGAAGCGTCTCGCTATGGGAAACCAAGGCCATCTTCGTTCCTAGGGTATCTGGGTCGCTGGCTAGGTTATTCTGTCGATTGTAGGAGATAAGGAACACTCCACCAAGACAACAACTAGCCCCAGAAAACCTGCTAGAATGTGAGCAATTAGAGGGACTACAACAATCCCTATACTGCTAACTATCCTATTCCCCACAACCTCCCCTCCACCAGAATCGGGCACAAGCACTGTCTCTAGGGCGTTATTAAAAAGCAATTTGTGCATCTTGTCCAGCCCGTTCCTGAAGGTTGTGAGGTCTCTAAAGTCGTCAAATTTCTTCCCTGGCGACAATCTAATAACGTATGAGATCTGCCCAGTCGGGCTATTGAGGTCCCAATCCTCAAGCCTTGACGCAGAGTCCGGGCTCGAGATGAGAAATACTTCGCATTTACATCGAAGACTGTGGCAGCTGCGCCTACAATCCCCTCAAACGTTGAGATGTTGATAATTTTGTCTTCCTGTGTGAAATTCGTTGGCTCCCAGCCTCTAGAATGGAGCCATCGGCCCCGTCCACTGTGACCTCATGAGTTTGGTAGTGGTAACTTGGTTTGTAGTAGAGAGCGTTTAGGTCGAGCTCATCGCTTCTGGTATGATCATTGCGTGATTTGGCCCAGATCGCGAGGAATTTCGAGTCCTGGCACTCTAGTCCCGCAGGGTAGTAAAGTTTAAGGCCATAGCTGTTGCTGGAACCGATATACATCATGGTCCGGGTTCCGTTGGGCACAAGGATAGTGTCGATTCTGTATTTACATTTGTCTGTGCCTAACATGTATGATTTTCCCTCGAGAGCTTTTATCTCAGAAGGAATACATGAGAGCTCCGTTTGGTATACTCTTATCTTGGTAGTCCAAGATTCTTTGCCCCGTGTTAGATGATCTTGACCTTCGCCGTAGCTTGTTGGTTTGAAAGGTATGGCGATGAGTTCCCTGGTCATGAATGAATGCACCTTCTCCCCCAGCCAGGTTACACCATAACTGGTGTAGAGAAAAGAAGCGCTCATAGCTGCCTTCTGGTCATCGAACGGGATGAGCTTTTTGAGCGGCTTGAATGATGTCTCTATATCTCGTCTCACATGTTGAGTAGTCAAGAGGGAACTGTTTAACGGCGTAATGACCCAGAAAATCAGGCAAAGGGCCAATCCGGCGCAAAAGATGTTCCAATGCCTACACATTGCTAGTTAGAATATCTCAGAAAGGGTGGATATGCACCAAAAACGCACCCTCTTCTAGCAGCATTAACCGGTACAAGCAATGAAGTCAAAGGGATAGTGAAGGAATATCGAGTTGCCAGCAGTTGCTCCCTCGGGCTTCGATAATTGAAAGTACGGCTCCAATCGCTTCACATCTAACTCAACTGCAGCTCAGCCCACCCCCAATGCCACAACTACCAGCTGAGGTAGATACCTGTAACAAAATATTACACTCATTGGAAAATCCTCGGCTCTTTCTGCAAAGAATAACGCCTTGCCTTTAATACTGATTTTATTGTTCTATAAGTGCGATTAGAGCAACTGTACTGAGAAGGGACGTCATGATAATCGGTCCTCGTAAGGTAAACGGCCTCCACGGTTTGTTCCGACCATGGCCGTTTAGGCCTGTGACGAGGTTGGCCTCGGGTTTGGGTGAAACTAGAAACTTATTAGTAAAGCGTATAAAAGATGTTAGTTGATCCTTACTTTGAGATTCAGAAGTGTCCCCTGAAGTATATGCATGGTTGACTTGGCTTAACTGGATGAGACTGCTAGAAGACAACTCGTGGCTACCAAAACCGTAACTATATACCATGCTAAACGATACCCCCGGGTCCGCGCCTCTAGAAGACTCTAAAATTTGTTGCCAAAGCCAGGAATAATCTTCTTGGTAATCTTACTTTGTAGGGAAGCTTTGAACTTTAGATACGGTATACCTCTTAGAGGTGACTTCCTAAGGGAGCGGTAGCCTTTAAAGTATTCTACTTCTTCTGGCTCTCCCCCTACAAGTACTGTACTTGCAGGAGGAGGATTGAGGCACTTCGGGTGTATTTTTTCTGCTATATTTGGAGGAACCTTTCTTGGTTCCACCAATTTGATCAGGCACTCAAGCGCAAGCCCGCCATCATGCGGTACCGGTCCCGAGCTTTAAGACAGGGTTTGGGCAGCCTTGCCATGGGCGATATCTGCCTCCTTACCTGAGGTGTTTAAGCACACCTTACAGGTACTGCAGTATAGTACCAGTATCGGCGGATAGGGGAGCAAGGCGTGTAAATAAAGGCAAGCTACCAACGTCCAAGAACTAGTATGGTTCCGGAAGTCTAGACTCCACGCCAATTTCGAGACAAAATGTGCCACGATACCAAGCGTAACACCTCAGTACCGTAAGAACTCAAAATAGAAGAAAAATGTGCTAGGACGTTGCAGTTGCCTCTCCTAGCAAGGTGCTGAGCTTATTCCTTTTGTTTTGTCTCAACTGAAGGCTCAGATTGCGGTGTTTTCTCCTCGCGTAACTAAGAAGGGAAATTCCTCAAAGGTTTGGCTATGATTAGTCGAGAGCATCTTGGGGTCCTTATTCTCTCTATGTCACTAAAGGTGTCCTATATATACACAAACTTGACTTTACACAAAAACTCTTCATCCAGAACGCCGCCCCTAGTCTCTCCTGTTTTCATTCCACCTCTCCATCCGCACAACCTTCGAACTTTCCCGAAACTCATGTTCCCTGATTCCCTTTTTCCGGTTTCGTCCTCTTATACAGTTTCCCTCATCATCATCCATGATCCCTTAATGTTCTGATACTGTCTTCTGTTTTCTAACCATCGTTGGGTGACCCCGTTGTGTTCCAACTCCTAGTAAACCCTAATCTCTAACATCCGGTAGTTCCTAGTGCCAATTCCTAAAATATTCTGACCATTTCTGCCCTGTCAAACTCCTGAACCAAACATGCCATTGTTCTTCTGATACCATACTACTCAATCGTGCAACGGTCTTCAAACCGAATTCCTCTCAACTGTGTTCCATCAGTGTTCCGACTATATCCAAGATATAGAACCTTCGTGAATTTTCAACAATTCCAGCGCCCTATTGTAGCACATTTTTATTTTATTTGAGTCTTTACGGTAGCATCTGCCCTCATACCTAAATCCTACAACCTCACTCAGTAAATTCACAAAGTATGATAATTATCATGCCTTAGGTTTGTTAATTTGTGAACTCAAAACTGTTATTTGGAATATAATTCCTGAGATTAATTTGATTTAGGCCCTGTTTGGCACGCAAGAAAAATGGCATTTTTCTCACTTTTATCGCATTTTTCCTCCATAAAATTTTTTTTAAAATAGAGGCGTGTTTGGCATGCATATTAAAATGGCATTTTTTAAAATTTAGTAGCATTTTTTTTATGGCATTTTTTTTGTGAGATTACTAAACTATTTGTTGGCAGTGGGAAAATTTCGTAAAAGCAGTGACATTGATGGAAATGTATGCAAAGATTTAAGTGTACCTAACCTAGACCTATGATTTAGCTAGTGTTTTTTTGCTTACTTGTATAAACCCTGAAGTAATGAGAACATATTACTAAACATCATGCTTTCTGAAAAATGGCATAAAAGCTATTTCCAAGAAAAATGACATTTTTTTATATGGTGGCGTGCCAAACAGGGCCTTATTTTTAAATCCAACCCCTCCAATATTTCGGCTATAGAAACCCAGCATATTCCTGCAATTATCATATTTTGTGAATTTACTAGTTAGAGTTGGATAATATAACTTAGCGCCAGATAATCACACTTTTTGTCTGAATATTTGATAGAGTCTGCCGGAACCATACCGATAATCATAATAGCCCCTATGTCGTTTTGGGGGGGTTGTATCGTCCTAGCGCCCTTACTTGTGCTGTACGGCACAGTACGCCCAGCACCTGCACACACCTAATAACTGTTAAGCATAGGGACTAGTGCATTACTTGTGCCGTGAATACCTTCCTTGCTTGGGATATGGATACCACCATGTAAATTCAGAGATGCAATGGACCTCCCCAGAGGTACTCCTGGACTGAGGAGCAGATAACAGTTACCGTAAACACCGAATTCGGGAACAGCCAGGCAACAGAAGGGATAGAAACAAAATTTACTCTACCGCACAAATAACTTTCCTGTCTTTTGCCCCCTGAGACTGGTGCTTGTTACCACGACTACTCGAACGATACGAAACCAACTGTATGCAGCTTAGCCTCATGGAGACCTTAACCACTGTATAGTTGCGCCTCGTTGTCCCGGACCTCACTCTATAGGATCCCCCGCTGTCCCGGATGAAATTCGCTGCATTCTAAATTGGTTTGCACCAAAACCTAGCTCATTGTTCCTAATAATTCGCTATCCCAGACAGAGTCCTTGGATTTTTGCCATCCGGGGCAGCGAGGTGCGACTGTACTGGAATGGTGTTCGTCGGTGGGGTGGCTTAGGACCCTGTTATCGGAGACCACTGGGTCTCGCAGCGAGTAGCCCTCTCGTATTCCCTGATTTTAATCGCCGCTAAACGCCGCAGGGCCAGGCTTGCTGCGCTCTACTCACTGGTTTCATAAAGGCATTTTAAACACCACAAGCGCGTAGCGATGCCCTCCCTCCACGATCATTCACATTACGGTGAGTCAAGTAGACATCGAGTGCAAAAAAAATAATCTTGAGCGAGTAGGAATGACTAGTTGTGATATTCCGGGAGAGGATTTGGGTAACTAACCTTCAAATAACCTTTTCAAACCACGCCCTATTATAGATAGCCCCTTCCTTCATCCAAGACCACACGACATTGATCCTAACCTCACCCCGCATCCGAATTGCTCGATTATTGTCAAAAGGAAAACATCCCCTCTCCCCTCCGACCCAATCTACCACCACAAATCCTACACAAACTCTTTCCAAGAGCCCAGCATGAAGTCCTAGAACATTTGAGTTCGGATTTAGCACGGATTCTCAGGTGTGAATAGAGAATTTGCCATGAAAAATTGATCCCTATTTTTCGGACACTTCATGCTAGACATCCTACGACGACCAACCCAGGCCCATACCTGATACTCGTCCCAGGCAAGGAGCATCTAGATGTAGGGGGGAACACTACGTTGAGGGAAGGCGAAATATCCCGAAATACCCCGAAATATCACTGTTTTCTCCTCTAAATGCCTGGGTACTTCTCGCCTAGGGCGAGTGCCCTACTGACTGCGTTTGCTGCATTATACCTCTTTTCCGGGCCTCACGAGTTTCACATATTGACATTGGCCCGGAATTGAGACGAACCCCCCCGTCTCGGCGATTCCCAGCATAATTTAGGTCTGTTGGAAAAAGCTGTTCGTGAGTTACGGTCTTACGATGATACATACCGGCACCCCACTGCGGGCACTGTATGAAGTACGGAGTGGAAAGCTTCGTGTGTACTGCACAGTACTATACAGATAGAGTCAGGTGCTGTGCGATAAGGAACCGCTATCTTGCGGGTGGTGCGCGGGGTGGTCGTAGCTCCCATGTTTCATGTCTAGGGCAGCGCCAGTTAAACTTAGACTTGAAGGGCAAAAAGGTGTTGAGGAATGGGTATTGCACAAGGAGGTTGCCGACAGCGGTGTGGTTCTTGCGATCAGTTTGGTTTGTAGGTTGTAGCTAGCAGTACTGCAGGTATCATGGCTGATTTATTTCACTTATAGGGTACTTGAACTGATGTCCTTATCACCATAGCAATAGGCACTAACTTTCCTAAATAAGAAAGTTGTAACAGACCTTTGTTTGCACTTTTGTTTTCATGATAATATTATCATACAAGCACCAAATCTTGGTGACAGTCTTGCCACTACGTTAGCGTCGGGAGAAGAATTTGTCAGTTAAAAAGAGAAGGCACCATCGAGCTGGTGTACAGTACGGCCAGCCATTGAACAGCATTACGTCCTAGAGGTATTATATAGTACCGTAAGGGCTTAGCAAAACCTCAGTAGACTATTCCGAGCTCTTCTAGCAGCGCACTTATCTCGCCGAAAGTTAAGTCCAGTTCGAAATTATGACCGTCGTGCCAAAACCTCCCTAATAAGTAGGATACGGGTAGTTATTCATAATTTGGCCCTATTAATGCCATAATTTAGGAAAGGTTTGGCAAGCGTGTTCGATACTATGATACCTTGGAATGCACTGTACGATCGTACAATACAGCACCTTCCTATTGGAAACCGCAATATTTACTCCCTTTGTAAACTCAGCTAGCCTAAGACCTCCAGCCCAAGGACGCTCAACCCCTGGCAATGCGGAGAGGCAGGAGGCTTTCTTTTTGGATTCACAACCAAGCAAGTGGTATCTGTTGATTTCGTTTTGTTCTATTTTTTCTTTCCTTCTCTCCTTCTTTCCTTCTTCCTTCCATCTCAGCCCGACTTGCTGGACATGCCTCATTGTCGCCCTGCATACGGTAGGAGGATAGGACAAAAGGAAGAAAAAAAGCATCCGATCAGGTGTGTTACCAGATGACCGAGTTGTCCCATTTTGGTAGATTGTGCGATACGATACTGCCGGTACATGATAAGACACCAGAAATTCAAAGCGAAAAAGGTACTGTTCGCGTAGAGTGCTATCCAGCACATAGGCATGGAACTTGGAGAGGGGAAAATAAAATAAGAAATTGAGCTTCAATTCTTTTGAAACTCTATCTCTCTGGTTGAATTCGCCGATTTAGGATTGTTGGATTTCCTTGTGGAGAGTTGTGCGATGGGCCTAAATTATTTGGAGTAGGTGGAGACGGCAGACGCGTAATGGGGTTATATTTATTGTTACTGTTTCGCGGGAAATGGCGGTACGAATACTTGTACTCTACTGGTGCCCCTACTCGAGTATAGTACTATAAGTTACAGCGCGAGTTGTCAACAATTAAGCCCGGGCTGGAGAGCGGGCTCATTCCGGGGTGGTTTATGTGTTGCAATGTTTTCGGAAATAGGTTTTGTGACAGGGGTGCTCTGCTGTAGCTACCTGGTGGAGCACACAGTACCGTACAGCATAGTATTGCGCTTATCTGGTTGGCTGGGTTGATTGGTTGCTGTAGATGGGCGAAAGGCTGGTGATAATTGGGATACTTGCGGCCTTGTGTAGGATTGTGTATAATATAGCACAGTGCTTTAGTTGGCCACCTTATTACCCCAAGTGCTTGAATATGGCTTTCGAGGATGGAAAGTATTAGGGGGTCCATTGTCGTCGTAAAGCTAACTTATTAGCTGGTTTAGAATCTCTTTGCGCCGAGCATAGCGCAGTACAATCTCCGGTACATTAAAGTCCAAGGCATGTATATTTCCCAATTATTATTTCGAGATCTCGAATACGATAGTCTAAAGAATTACCCAAGTTTCAAAAGATACGATACTAATTTTGTACAATCCCGCGGGAGCATCCTTAGAAAACCACAGCAAGAACCCCCATTACAGCCCCCACCAACACCCCACCTCCAATCTGCACACTATCGCCAGAATTGGGCTTACGGGTCGAACTAGTAGTGCTTGTGCTCGTCTTGGTCGCCGCCGATCCTGTGGACCCCGTAGTTTTAGGATTGGTCGTGTCCGTAGGATTGCTTGTCGAGGTCTCTGAGCTTCTATCTGTAGTCGTAGAGGTGGTACTGTTCCTGGTGCCAGAAGTAGTGGTAATTGTGCCGTTATTGGTGTCCACGGGAAGAGTGGGGTTCACTCCTGTCGAGTAAACCGAGAAAAAGTCTCCAGCATTGCTTCCGCCTGTTCCAATTAGTATTGACCTCGAGGGATTGAAAGAGTGGGTGAGGTACATGTATCGCTTGCAGCTCCAGGACAGCTAGCATCACACTTTGAATTTTCAACCTTGTCTGAAGTGGGTGGCAGGGAGGTGCCGCAGTAGCATTCATTGACCTTGGTCATTGCTTCGACCGTGAAGTTGCCGGCGTCCCCGCAGCTATCACGACAGGCACTGGGGGAGTTGGAGGCTTCTATTGTCTTCTGGGTCAGGCTGCCCGAACTCTTGTAGCAGCCGACATACCCGGGGGTGGACTGAGCTGTGACGGAAGTGAGAAGGGGGAGGAGGGCGGCGGCGAGGACGAGAGTCTTCATTTTTTGAGGAATTATAGAGTTCCCTGAGAAGGCGGAGACTACAAAATTAATGTCGAAAGGGAATAAAGGGAGCTACAGCCTTGACTTTATAGCCTACCTAATCACATTAAGATGTTAAACTTTGATTGGGGAAACAATGTCAGAAACCATAGCAGGGGTGGGTGATCGGGAACAGGTCCTGTGTAACGTGTGATTTAGGAAGCTGGCGGATGCTGTTTACCAGAAACGGGAGGGGGGGTTGGGCTGGGGGAGCCGACATTCGTGCTGTACCCAAGTACCTACGACAACAAGGGCATAGAAACCTAGCAGCTCCGTGCTTTCATTAATTTTTCACGGGAGAGTAGAATATTAGGGGGGATGGCACAGTGATCAAGGCTTGGATGACGAAGAAGAAGTTTGCTGTGCGGTGAGCTATGTATCTGCTGATGGCTGGTAGGATTGTTTCCTGAATTTCCAGAAGCATGATAATTAGGAAATTGACAGCAATCGGTTGATGGGGTACAACTGCCATAAATATCCATAACTCAGGGCGAACCTGCAAATTGCGGAGGGGCAGCTCGATGTCTGCGTTGAGGGAAGCTGCAGAATGACCAATGTAGAGAATCATACACGCTGGCATGCGCAGCAGAAAATGATGACTCTGGTAGTTCATCACCGATCACTCGGAACGACACCTTCGCTCTAGTTGAAGGCCGTCCTTGGACTATCATATCCTCCTTCATTGGTTCAGGAGAATGACGGATTTGGAAGTGTGGCTCTTGGTAACTTGTAAACTGCTTCGGTCACTGGCCCCTCGTGCCATGTTCGGACATTGCGGCATTCGGAGACAATGTTTTCATATTAATTAGAGCATTCATCCAAGTGGGATTCGAAGGGCTGGCCAAAGGGTCGGGTGACATCTGGCCTTGCAGGTGGCGTGTTTGACTAAAATTTTAGGCACAATTCCGTTTGAGCACCCCTTGGAAGATACACTTCGAGCTCGGCGCTGAAAAGCTCGATATAAACCACCTGAATTCCTACATCAAACTTACTCATTCCCTTCATTAGACCACTAAGAAATGGCAAGATGTATATTTCCAAAGCGGTTAGGGCTGGCGTGGTTTATACAACTAGCCACTAACCTTTCCTACTCTGGTAGCCCTGCCATGGAGTTTAGAGAAGGAGAAAACAAGAGCCAAAACAGGAGGGAAAGAAAGCAACAGTTCCCCAAGAGGTGGGGCTCTATCAACGGAAATCTATTGACAGATTGCATCAAGAGCGGATAAACCTTCCGCAACCTATCAACAACCGCTGGGCGCTGGGAGAATCAAAGGGTCCGGAAAGGAAATACAAATGTTAAGTAAGCTTCACTAGCTAGTAGTTAACTATCAGAAAGCTAGTCAATAGACGCCTTTGTACACGCACACTCGTGCTTCCTGGATCGAACGGCCACAATCAGCCTCTGGTCGAGGGGTTCCCACAGTCTTGGCGAAAGCGGAAGTGATAGTAAAGACGGAAAGAAGAAACACGAAGGAGACAAACAAATTATCGCCGCGGCTGCCCTTTTCGTCGGTGTGCATGTCTCTCAGAGAGGGAGAGAGGTGAGAAGAAAAAAGACGCTTTTATACCTCTCAGGCTGACAAACACCCCCAGCAACAGTCTTCTCACAAACCCCATAGGAAAACTAACTACAGGTAGAATATGCAACTAAGGATACATGCAAAAAAGCGACAAACACATTTCGGCCCCCACAGAACCAACGGACACACACTTTCACGTGAGGGCCCACGGTTTGCTGCTCTCTCGGAAGTTTCCCGCCCAAACCCACCTCCGGTAAATTCGAGTGTCGTAATGGCCACCGGCAAATCAACGGCGAGAGAGGTCTTTAAGTTGCCGTATTTCTACCTATTCTTTATGATCTTCCGGGGCTTAATATGGAGGACTCGATCACGTTGCTCTGTTCATTTTCGTCGGTTGCGTGAAGTATGCGCTCGGTAATGTCCGCAATTATACCCGACAACGAAGCCGGTCTACCAGGATCCCCCAAGGGGGGAGTCTCCTGGAAAAGGCAGGGGTTGACGCCTGGTCACCAGTGCCCGATCCCGGCAGGCCAGTGGGTGAAGTACCGCAGTGCTTTTTGAGCGGTGCTGGGCATTGGGATATCAATTGTGGTTTAAGTGGAAAGGTGGCGCCAACTAATGCTGGAGTTAAATCAGCGTGCACCCCCGTACCAAAGGCGTACAAAATTTCCCCGGTTTTTCAATATAGCGCGCTGTCCATGTGCACTATTACTATTGTAACATACATATTAGGATATATTCTGCTAAAATATTCCTAATAGATAATAGAATGGATAATAAGGATAAATTTGTATATGATACTCGCAAAATTTAATGAGAGTATCAGGAGAAAGTAAAAACCGACATACCTACACCTCATAGAGCGGTTGAGCCTAATGATGTGGCCATTGCTGCCCCCCCATCACCAGACACCCGCTGTCCCTTTTCTGCTTTTTTGGGGGATGTGCTACGCTTTATATTTGCACACAACTCGGATATTATTGCTGCGGATTGAGGACAATTTCCCTCCCCAACTCATACAATTATAGGGCCAGTGAAGCGAGCGTAGTTGTTTTGCCTCAAGGGATTCCTTACCCGACTTCTTAGGTCGGCGCTTGGGTGGATTATTCCCCTGCTATTCACGCGGAAGTGGTGAAAATGCTACTCGGACGAAACGATGTCAATCCCGACAGGCCAAATGTGGACGGTGAAACACCACTCTGGCCGGTTGCTTGCAATGGCCATGAGGGAGTGGTGAAAATGCTACTCGGACGGGACGACGTCAACCCCAACAAACCAGATCGCAACTAGTAGAGGACCACCCATGGGTATTCTGAGATCTCGGGCACTGTCTGTGACGAGGGGGTGGGAGGGACACCAGGAATCGGTAGAGTTTCGCTCGGCCCAGCAGCCCCAAAGCGGTGTTTCCCACGTTGCTGGACGACTGGCAGTTTGTAGATGAAATAATAGGTCCTACTCGTCCTAAGCAAGAAGTACCGGGACAGAGGGGGGTAGAAAAATATATGGTAATTCATCCGTGCGTATCTGTGAGCGCTAACAAATTATACACTCAATGTCCGGGTACTTCTTGCCCGGGACGAGTAGAATGGGAGAAGACACGCCATGCTTTATTTGAGGTGAAAAATAAAAAATAAAAAATAACCTTAACCAAACTTGGCTTGCGCTGGAATTCTTTCGAGATCGGCTTGTTGTAGTTTGTGTTCTCGATTGGGCGGGCGGTAGCGTTGGTGAGAAAGAGGCTCTTAATGAGCTCGCGGCTGGCATTTCTTGAGAACATTGAAGGGGGGGTTTGCGCCCTCAGCGAGAGTGACATCTAAAACAACATCTTTGATGTGTAGTAATAGCAGCTGGTTGGCGGAGAAGTCTGAAATCGAGCAAATTGCACAGTGACTAAGGGCATATCGTCCTGTAGCGCTTGCCCTAGTTTTTACTCGAGAAAGATAATTTATGTTTTCGGAATGGACATAACTTATAGACCATTGAGTAGTCATAAGTGGGGATAATGCCAGGTGTTAGGTGATCGTGAACATCGTAGGATTTTTGTTGGAAATACTGGGAAAGACTGATAAGAGTGGATTGGTTGTTGTGCAAGGTTGAAAGATTGAAGTTTATCTAATAGGCTATTAGTCTTCCCCTATGTCTTGGCAGTAGGGGAGAATACCTGATTAATAAGCTTCAAGTTTACTGAAGAATATTTCTCTCCAGTAAATAAGCTCTTCCTGCCAGTGATAGCAAGCTGCAATGTAAAAGTGAGATATTTTTAGGACAGTAGATAGGGAATGCCAGTGTGAATGATGTGTGGAGAGCGATATGAGAAGATATCACTATTGGGTTCCAGATGATTGAATAATTGTGCTGCTAGTGGAAGTATATTTTCCAATCACTTTAGTGAAAACTCTCTGAGGTGTTAGTACCAATTCTTAGATAGCAAAGTTCCTGTAGTACCTCATAATGTTGCCATTACTGGCTGTCCAGTACCAGGTATAAACTTTCCCAACCACAGCTGAAAAACAACTATTTCCCATTTTGGTACTTTTCCTGACAAAGTCTGAGGTAGCCTGTATTTTGATCCAGACTGACTGGCAACTGGAAATCATAATTGTTCTTTTAGCATTGCATTTTTAGCAGGATATTCTAGTAGTAGGATTAAGAAGAGAACTGCTACTAGGAGTGCAGAAAGGAGTAAAAAGGTATAGTTACTGATATAAAAACTCACCTGTTTTGGAAATAACATAATCATCCTCTGCTTGAAGAAATTCAAATAGAAGAGAGAAATGAAAATGCCTGTTTGCTAGCCAGCATAAAGGCCAAAAAAAGGTCTACTGTTTTCAATAGCCAGTTAATCAGCCACTGGCAGGGAAATCTTGTTGCTAATAGATATCCAGTAGGTGCAGGCACTCTATATGTGACTTCTGCATAGGGGAAACATATGAGTTATATCATAATCTCATAAGTTTCCTTCAGGAGATATCCAATAGCTGCTGTTATTAAATGTGCCAAATATGGCAGATGTGCTAGATGAGACAGATGAGGTGAATGCGATGAATGAGATGGGTAAGAGGGATAGGTAGATAAGGTAGGTGAACCCAGTGCTGTCGTGTTGAGAATGCTTGTTTTGTGGATATTGTTGATGGGAGGAGAAACACGGAGAAGATAGAAGTCCTCTAGTTAGGTTATATAGAAGCTCTCGGCAATGCCAGAGTTCCTCTTCTGCTGGAAAATTAGGGTTGGTTGCACTCGGAGAGTTATATGTAACAACTTTTTCCCTTGCGGAATAGGGCAGGGTATGACCTCTCCCGTCATGAGGTATGACTCGAAACTATCAGGTATGATATAATAAGTATTTCTAGCAATGTGTGATTGCTTGGACGGAGAAGTGATAATCGATAACAGTCAAGATTATTAATTGGGAAAACGATACTCTCCTCAATAACAAGAAGGATGTAGCCCAGTTATATAGTGAAGTGGTTCAATCTTGCCATCACCATCGGAATCCCTCAATACACTCAGCAAGGAATCAAGAAAACAAGGATCTTCAAAGAACTCATATACGAACAACGCAACCAGTCGAAAGTTGAAGACAAACTAAGGTAGGGAAGGTGCATGAAGCAGCACAAATAAAAGAATGAATATTTCTGTCTTATTCGATTCATCTTCCCGGGACCCTCTCACGTAGCTATTTCCTTTATTACCATCAGGCAACCTGTATTTCCCCATAGATACATCACTTGGCTATACCCTCTTCGGAGAGAGCTTTTAGTTAGATATCATCTATTTAGCGGCCTATCCAGCACAGGCTGGATATATTGGGTCCGCTCTCCGAGCCGGAGGTGTCCACCATCAAATTTATAGCTCATAGGAAGACCGAGAGATGTAGAAAAGGTGTATTGATATCTCTAGGGGTTCATTGCCGTTTACACATATTCCGTTATCCTGCTTTATCATTGCTTTTGATTAAGCTCGGGGTGGATTTATCCGTAGTTGTATGAAGCGAATTTTGTCCTCCGTACAACAGGTTCAAGTTTATTCCAACAATTTGGGTTGTGAATGGCAACGAGTGATCGCCTGTGCTCTATATCTACCCAGGATCATTTTGGGAAATGGGGGATAAAAATAAAAAAGAACAGGTTTAGGGAGCATACAGGGCGGGGGTAGAGAGCAAGTGATGGAGGAAATGGGATCTGATTTTTCTAAAGCATTTGTTCCTCTATACTTCTGCTATTATTCCCCTCCTCCTTCTAGAAAGATGTGCTTATTTACCCTCTCAATAGACGACCACTTTCTGGGGAGGATTGAGCCAGTAGACTTCCTTGCGCGCATTAGCAAAGATCGGCTCCTTAATCATTAGAACATTGGAGCTGGTCGATATATACATATCTTTGGCCGGGGCGGAACAACCATTCACACAAGAGCAACTTTTCTAAAAATAATAATAATAGGAATGAATAGAGATGCTTATGCATACAGAGACATTGTAGTATTACAATAGCCATTGCAAATCTCTAACCCCCCGACCTTCCCTCCCTATCGAGAAAACCAACCCACGCCTGACCACCCTACCAATCTATGACCACCCTACCCCCCCAACGCCGCCAACTCCTCCTCCAACTCAACAACCCTCTCACTCAACCCCTCAGCTTCATTCCACAACGGCCTTAAAGCCCTCTCCAACTGCGCCTTCAAGACGACTTCATATTCCCTAGAGTGGCCCACCTGCGCCATCATTGCTTCGTGCTCGTCAAACTTCCTATCGATGGCAGCGTCCAGACGGGATATCCGACGCTTGTAAGTTGCGATTCGGGATCTTAGTTGAGCGGATCTGGATGACATTTTGGTTTTGGTTTTGAATGTGTTTTTGTTTTTTGTTCGTTTGCTTGCTTGCTTGCTTGCTTGTTTGTTAGAAGAAGAAGATGGCTTTGATTGGTTGATTTGGTAGTGGAGTGGAGTGGATGGAAGTATTGGGATTGATTGGTCTATATGAAAGGTGGTTGGTTTTGGGCCTGGTTAAATAGTCCTCGTGGTTCATTCTATGTGGATGGACTCTTGGAGTAGAGAGAGGTTCTGGCGGAGGAATTCTAAGTTGAGGTTTTTCCAGTGGGAATGGTCAGCTACGACTCGTGAGTTGACTTGAATACTATTCTATCGGCTGTCCAATGGGCCAATACCTCATTCACTAATAGACGTGTGCTGTGTGGAGGGTCTTGCAATGCTCTGGTCACAAGCATAGTAAAGTCAATGTGAAGGCTTGGTGCTTAATGTCTGCAAATCTTGTAACACTGTATCGGAGCCATATTTTAGGCGCTACTGATTTGACGGAGAAAAAAGAGAAGAGACATACAACTCACCCCTTCCGCATTCTCCAGCGCTGTAAGGTTTGAAAGGCTCCCGGTTAGAACTTTTTTTGATCGCGGTGATTGGTTCTATTGAGGGGAGAGTCGTGACTCGTTGTTCTATGATCTTCCTCTCGTTTAGTTTAGTTCCATCCAGCAAGTCCGTTACCCCCTCCTAGCATCCTTAACTTATTCACCAAGCTTTATTCAGAGTAGGACTGGCTGCGAGTGATCACTTGTGCTCGCATTCCGTTAAAAACGATTTCGAAACACAAGGGAAGCTTAGGCTGAGGCGTCTACCGTACGCTGGATAGGGGTAGGAGAGAAGGAATGGCGGAATAAAGGATTGGCTTTCTACCGTGATTTCTTGTCACTGGCACGCCTCTATGGCTGGTGCTTATCCTCTACGACTACCAATCTCGCGCTTGCAGGAGTGGAGCTAGGACAAGAAACAGTTGACAATATTCCAATCCACACCAGGCCCATCTAATTATATGCACCAGCACTGCAGAAGTCTAGCACACAACAAGGGTATCTACATACATCCACTCCAACTCCATCAACATCCATCTACTACCCCTCAGCGCCGCCATTAAACCTTCCCATAGCCTTCCTTAGTTCCTCCACCAACTCGATCGCCTGTTCCTCATTCACCGCCTCAAAATCGTACCGTTTCAACTTTGTCTCTCGCTGCGGCCTCAACACAACGATTTTGAAGCTGCTAGGCATCTTGCGATACGTTTTGCACCCGATAATAGTGCTGATGTGTATGCTAGTAGTCTTAGAACTGTTTTCGAATAGCGTTTTCTGGTCTGACGGCATGACATGTACGTACTCGCCGTCGATTGCGAGTATGCGTTCGTGGCGTGCCATGAAGGACATGGATGCCTTGCGCCAAACGGTGTACTTGAGGTAGTCTCTACTAGAGAGCATGTCTGGGGCCCAAGTTGCGGTGGGTTGGAGGAATTTACTCTTTTTGGGAGTGCGGAGGGTGGCGGTTGGGCTTTCGGGCATGTTTCGGAGGACGAGGTCGAGTTGGTCCTGCTCTCCAAGAGACACAACAGTACGTTCGAGAGGTATGAATGCGTGTGATGGAGTCCCTGCTATACGGAGGACGTATTTACTCTTTTCTAGATGCTTTTTGCGGCACACTTGATCGAGTACCTCACTGATGTTTGTGTTGGTCGTTACACAAACTGAGACTGATTGCGCGAATTCATCAATCGTCGATAGGTGGATGCGCAAGATTCTTGAAGTGCCCCCTGGAGTAGCTATTTGGTTTGTTTGGCGGGTTGAGCTTTCCGATGTAGATGAGGATGGTGTAACAAGCGGGCCTGCTGAAGGTTTCTTGAAGGAGACCGGATTTGGAGTAACTCGCTCGTTTTCAAGGACTATGGTATCTGTTAGCAGGTAAGATGGCGCAGAATGGGAAGGGTACAAACATTGGGCTTGAGTTGCTTCACAGAGCGCAAATTCGCCTTCTAGTTTTGTATCCCTGGCAAAGCCTCGCCCAGGCCTCCCTTTCTTGACGATGTAGCTCGTGATAGGTTGCGTCCTTTCAAGTGGTGGGAAGTCATCATCTGGCTCGCCGTCATCAACCATTCTGAAGACCCATTTATTTATATTTGACAACTCTTCCGTCAAGACGGGCTCCTTTTTGTCCTCTATGTATTTATATAGCACGAATCCGATCGCATCAAGTACCGTCGTCTCTTTCTTGGTATTACCTTCCTGTTTGATGTTTGCTTCAAACAAAGATGACGAACGGGTGTATGGGATAAGGAGTTTTAGTGTTATTGAGCGTAACTCGCCCTTTCCGGAGAAATCCTTATAGCTCTCGAATGGATTAGCTGCTTCGGATTCTTTCGCTTTCAGTAGTTGTGTCAAAGCCGATATAGGCTGTACTTGAGATATAGGGCGGATCGGTGGGGGTAAGGCGTGGAGAACGGCTGGTGATGTCGCAGCCTGACGTTTCTGAGGTAGAGATAGCGAGTTTCCAATGACAGCAGGGTGCGAGTCCGCAGTCTCGTTAAAATCAGATGACATGGATGTGCTTGCATCCGAATCGTCAGCAGATTCATCACCAAAGCCTTCATTTCGTGGAAGGGAAGAGTTCGGAGATGATCGAAGTTTGTTGGTGATTTCTGCGTGAAGCTTCTCAATTTCTGACACCAGTCCGCTGGATAGAAGCCCCTCATCTGCGGGGGGAAGGTGATCTTGATTATTCTTATGAAAGTCTACATCGCCGTGAGAACCGCCGCGAAGTCGCCTTGTTCTAGATTTCGAAGGTGAGGTGACCAACACCTGAGGGCCCCGCAAGGGGGATGAACCAGACCGCGGGCGAGGGGGTACAACTTCCTTTTTCGGGAAGTCAAACTGGATCGCGTGTTGAGCACTATTTAAACCAAAACTTAGACAGGCTTAACTTAGGAATGTATCTGTCTGAGACTCTTACGCCTGCGTTCCGTCATCATCATCCGAGTCGTCACTCATGTCTGAACTATCATCCTCCTCCCGATGAACCTGCCTCTCCCTTCGCCTTCTCCTCCTAACCTCCGATTTGTCGGTTGCCATATCGGTGCTCTCATTGGAGAAATGTGAAGCTAGCCCAACCAAAGTGTCATCATCCGCTTGGTCATCGTTGTTTCGTCTTTCCGTGATGATTGCTGTCGGGGGTGCTCCGTCTCCTAAACCTACCGATCTAGGGGGAGCCCCAGTAAAGTATTCGGCGCCAGTACCACTCGGTATTGGCGGGGAATAGGTGCGACGGATTTCGGTGGCGGCTCCCCAACCGGCATTCTTATATGCTGGAATGTTTATAGATGCGGGATTAACCGAAATGAGTCGCTCTCCAACTCCATCTCTCATCCCCTGGAGGTAGCGAGTGCGGATCCGATAGATGACGAAGCTTGCTCCAAAGTCAGCAGGTAGAACAGTGGAGATAAGAGTGTCTATCGGGTAAATACTCTTGGTTTTGAAGTAGAGACATGATGGTTGTAAAAGAGGAATGGTAATTATGTTATCAATAAGGTGCTCAGTATCTGGTTGCAGAGAGTGTCGAGATCCACCGGACTCCAGCAGGGCCCGGAACGATTTGTTGTAAGTGAACTGTGAAGATTGGAGGGGTTCGCAATCGTGGAATTGGCGAAAATAAATAAATAGGCTGGAGGATTTGCAGTACCAGAGCCAGCTGCCAGTAGGAGAGGGGTCTCGTGGCAAGTGACCTAGAAAAGGATGCCAGCTTCAATTGAGGAGTGAAATCTGTGCCCAATTAGACATGCTATTGCAGGGAGAAAGAGAGTTCCCGGTGTTCTGTGGCAAGTGTTCTGTCAGTAATTGCATTGTAAAGAATGTGGATAGATTGATCCACTCAAGGAGAGAGTACCAGTGGGTGTTGAAATAACTCCTCTTCCTTTATCGATAGTCTACACCACCACCACTAGGCTTCAGTCTTGTTCCTGAATGCTATTAGACAATGCCATTGTTAGAAGATGGGAGGGTTTAGCAACATGTCTTGGCGAAAAACTCGAGTATCATAATATGTTAACTTCCTGTTAGCTGAGCCCGCTCCAATCTATGGACAGTGCGTACAGTACGAGTATGATATAGTACAGCAGTGGCAAGGTAAGTGACCGGACAGGGCCAGAATTATTTTCTACTGTTTCAACAGAGATGGTCATATAAACAATTCAGTTCTTGTCCAGTCATTATTATTATACTCGAGTACCTTGTCACCGCTGCGCCAGTACTTGTACCTTGCCCAAGGAATCCTAGTGGCACACCGACACCGCAACTGCAGCAGAGCCGCAAAACCCTGAAACCTTTGGAGCAAGCACCAACCCCCGTGACCTCAAGCTGTGGGCTCCGGGCTCTAACCCTGACCCCCGGAATAATTTAACTCATTTCCTACAACAGATGATTCTACGCAGAACAAGAAGTGACCTCAAGATCACATTAATCGTCTAAACATGATTCCCTCCTCTTCTGGAGGCAGTGGAGCCCCTCGCCGTCTCCTGAATTTTGAGCCTGGGGACTCATCCCCATCTTCCACCAGCTCTCCTCTGCCCGGGAATCATCATCAACCAACAGTTGAAGACGAGGGCGATGCCCACGATTTTCCAAGCACGGGAGGTCGAAGCCGCCACAATCTTCCATTAGGGGAACCGGAAGATCGTATAAACAGGTTCGCCTTTCCATGCACTGTTTCCGAAGCCCTTACCCCGGCGTCTAACTCGTGTCGTAGCATAACTTTTAAACGTCGGCAGAGAGCATCTTCGTCTCGCTATTCACTCTTCTCCGCCGGAACACCACTAGCCGCTACAACTCCGTCTCTCCTCCCACCGGAACCGGCCTACAGCCCACACTCATCTGGAACCAACCTCGGTCAGCCCCAACGTTCGGAACAGGGCCAGAACGACCCGACGCAATCGACCTTAGACCCTTGGTCATCTGAAGGTCCCGGGCGGCGTGTTTACGATGATCTTACGGCTATAGATTGGATATTTGAATACACAAAAGAGCGGATACGGACTCGGACGCTTTTCCGGCGAAGAGGGATACTGGCACACATCGCGCAGTTATGGGATTCAAGTCAGGTATGGGTCGTGTTAATAGGTACAGGGTTGGCGGCCGGACTGTTGGCGGCAGGTATTGACATCGTAACGAACTGGTTGGGGGATTTGAAGCATGGCTATTGCAACTCACATTTTTACCTGAGCCGAGAGTTCTGCTGCTTAGGGCTCGAGCGTAGGTTTCTTAAAGTCGACCGAGAACAAATGATGAAAAGGCTGATTTTCAATCTTTGCAGTGAGTGACAAGTGCGTCAATTGGATTCCATGGAGCCAGGCGCTGAGAGTGACGGGCTCTAAGGCTGGTAGTTATATTATAGAATATCTATTCTATATCATGTTCTCCGTACTGATGCCACAATTTACACCAATACGATCTGCCTATATTTCTAACCACTGCATTTGCACAGATTGTCTTTGCGGCGATCGCAAGTCTCTTAGTCACGAGATACGCCATGTACGCACGCCATAGTGGAATTCCGGAGATTAAGACCATTCTCGGAGGCTTCGTTATTCGACGATTTATGGGGACCTGGACATTAGTCATCAAGTCTCTCGGCCTGGTGAGTCCGCGCCTTCTTGCATAAATCAAAGATTCTAACGTTACGACATACCAGTGCCTAACGGTTGCCTCTGGTCTATGGTTGGGTAAAGAAGGTCCCTTAGTTCACGTTGCATGTTGCTGTGCCAATCTACTCATGAAGTTGTTTTACGCGCTGAGGAAAAACGAAGGTAAAAACTTGGAACAACCCCTTTAGCGCGGGACTAATATCTGTGGATAGCCCGTAAACGTGAAGTTCTCTCCGCCGCCTCTGCAGCTGGAATCTCGGTTGCCTTTGGATCACCAATCGGAGGTGTGCTATTCAGCTTAGAGCAATTGTCATACTATTTTCCAGATAAGACTATGTGGCAGTCCTTCGTCTGCGCCATGGTGGCTGCCGTAACGCTACAACTCATGAACCCATTCCGGACCGGCAAGCTAGTCTTGTACCAAGTGAAGTACACTCGCGGCTGGCACGACTTTGAAATGGTCCCGTTTGCTATACTCGGGGTTTTGGGGGTTCGTCTTGTCCTAAACCACTGCAGATATCGTCACGGATGTTCATACTGACAAGTGACAGGGCCTCTACGGAGCCTTTTTCATAAAACTAAATATGAAAATCGCCGCCTGGAGGAAAGTATCCAAGTTTAAGAAATACCCCGTAGCAGAGGTGGCAATTGCCACGGCAGTCACCGCAATAATAAACTTTCCAATAACCTTCATGAAGTATACCTTCCCCCCTGCCCCCTCTATCACTCCACCATCTAACCCCACAAAGTCCCCAATCTTCGGAACTAGTAGCGAACCTCTTCCAAGAATGTTCTCCCAAAACCGACGACTTCTTAAACCTGTGCAGCCACGGCAAAGCCGCTGGGCCAATTCTCCTCCTCCTACTCTCATCACTACTAGTAATGCTCCTAGCCTCAGCCACCTTCGGCCTGCAGATCCCCGCAGGGATAATCCTCCCATCAATGGCCATCGGCGCACTCTACGGGCGTGCAATGGGAATGGTAGTCCAAGCCTGGCAACGCAACCACCCGCAGAGTTGGATTTTCACGTCCTGCGATCCCGACATCGAGTGCGTGACTCCCGGGGTATTCGCCATCATCGGCGCGGCCTCCGCCCTCGGCGGGGTGACTCGAATGACGGTCTCCATCGTGGTGATAATGTTCGAGCTAACGGGGGCACTGACGTACGTCCTACCGATTATGATAGCAGTGATGATATCGAAGTGGGTCGGCGATGCGTTCGGTAAGCGCGGCATCTACGAATCCTGGATCCAATTCAAGGAATACCCGTTTTTGGATAATCGCGATGACCCGGTTCCCGATATTCCGGTAAGGGAAATTATGACCAGGATTGAAGATCTGGTGGTCATCACAGAGACGGGACATACTATCGATTCCCTGGAGGGGATTTTGGTAGGTCAGCCATATAAAGGATTTCCCGTCGTGAATGATACTCGCCAGGCCGGGTTGGTGGGATACATCTCTAGATCGGAATTGCGATTCGCGCTAGATCAAGCAAGGGCTCGTAGTGCCACTGGTGATACGGAGTGCGTGTTTACGGCGCCACGCAGCGTTATCGAGGGGGATTACTTGGACCTGCGGCCCTGGATGGACCAAACTCCCATTACCCTCTCGCCAAAAAGTAGCCTTATGCTTGTAGCGAATCTATTCCAAAAGTTGGGATTGAGATATGTGCTTTTTGCTACGCATGGGTTACTGCAGGGTGTGCTCACCAAGAAGGATGTGTACTTTGTTCTGAATGCTGAGGAGGGTGCTGCCGGCGTTGCGGGGAGGTTGTCCGGTATTGGAGAGGGCAGGGAGGGAAGGAGGTTGCTAGCGGGAGATTTGGAGAGTGAGGCTGGGGAGGAGGAGGAGGCCGATGAGGTTGGGCTATTGGGAGAAGAAGGTGATAGGTTATAGAGGAAGGTTTCTAGTGTGTTCCGTTTCCTTCACGATATGTGTATTTTATGTTTGGGATTTGGTGGGGAGTTTTTGAGTTATTTATCTAAATGGATTGTAGATAGTTGCGGGGAGATCCTAAAAATACTCGATCGGTTGCTCGAGTTGTTTCTAGGGAGCCTCAGACAATGGCCAGTGTTTCTGAATGAGGAAGAAAAAATCAAGAAATTGTCGAGTGAATATTCATGATCGGCAGTCTAGTCTAAAAGCTAAGGTAAAAGCTGCAAACTCCCCTATTTCCGTTTTATTTCAAAGCCTTATCAGATCTGGTATATCTTCCACAAATTTCCACCATCAGCGTCAACAGAAACTTAGGCTTAAGCATTCTTCTGCACAAACTCGTCAATGTACTGAACCAGCGTATCCACGCCCGCCTCCGTGATCGAATTGTCTATGCATTCCCAGGTCAGCTACAAAATGCAGGAGAATAGAGAGGGGAGGCAGGGCACACAATTGCTAATCCTAATACCCCCAACACTCCTGTGCCCCTTAAGCCCCAGCAGGCCCCTCTCCTCCGCGCCCTTCAAGAAAACTCCCTCGAGCTCCACTGGCTGAGCCCTGGCGCAAATATTCATCCTAGAGCGCGCACCCTCGAGCGGAACGATCTTGAAAATTCCAGGCGCGCGCCCCAAAGCAGCATACAGCCTTTCCGCTTTGCGATTAGCCACTTCTTCCTGTTTTGTGAGACCGCCGGCCGTGATGAGCTCCTTCATTACCTCGCCGGCGATCCAGACGTCAAAGATGGGGAGGGTGTTGTGGAGGGAGTTGCTCTTTGCTAGGATAGGGTAGGACATCATTATTGGTGTAATGGGGAGGCCCAAGGCGCGGAGCGTGGCGGGGTTTGGTTGGGTTTGGAGAATTGAGGATTTTAGGATTACAATTGTGAGACCGGTTGTTCCGATATTTTTTTGTGCGCCGGCCTGGGGGTCCGTTAGCTGTCAGGCGAAACGAGAGGGAGATCCAGGGGGATATATACGAAGATGAGATGAAACCTTGAAACGTCCACCCTGCGACTGAGTATGTTGCTGCTCATATCCGCCGCCACAACCCCGCCCTCCAAGCTGTTTGGAAATCCGGGAAACTCCACCCCGTCAACTGTCTCGTTATCGCAATAGTATGTGAATACCCTCTCGTCCCCTTCAGTTCTCTTCCACTCCTTCTCCTCTTCAATCCCACCATATCTTCCGAAAACCTTCTTCGAATCGGTAATCACATTGACTTTCTCATCCCCAAATAGCCTCCTCGCTTCCTCACTCCCCTTCTGGCTCCATCCTCCCGTAACAACGTAGTCCATCCTTGCCTTTTTGAGCTTCTCGTGGACAACCTCGATGTCCCCACCGGCTTTGTCGAGCTGGATCTGCACCCAATAGCCTAATAGGTTGTACGGTACTGCTGAGAATTGGGTAGTCCCGCCCCCTTGCATGAAGAGAACGGTGTAGTCTTTCGGGATCGACAGCAGGTTACGGAGAGAGGATTCAGTGGTCGCGAGAATGTCACTAGAGAGGGCGGAGCGGTGGGAGTGCTCGGCTATCCCAAGACCGGTGTTTTGGAAGTTGAGGATGGCGGAGGAGGCGTTTTGGAGGACGGTGGTTGGGAGGCTGGCCGGGCCGGCGCCGAAGTAGGTTATCTCTTCACGGGTGGGCATTTTGGGAGAATTGAATATATGGTTTTTTAAAAAAAAGAGTAAAGATTTTGAGGGGAATTGAGGAATTTTTATTGGTGTAGTGAGTGGAGGAGGGGGGGAAGAGGAGAGATGTAGAGTAGATTGAGTCTGGAACTGGCTGGGTTTCTAAGTCGCATTGCCCCACTAAGGTTTCTTAGTGGGGTCGACATTATTTTTTTTTACGTGGGGCTCAGCGATCCCTAGTTATCTGATTCGGTTAATGATGAGATAAGGATCATTGGCTTGGGAGGGTTGATTAGCGGGGGTTGGCTCACACTATGCCGCATAAATGCTCGTGGAAGCTTATGTAAGGTGAATGAGTGACAGGGCCTATCCGAGAATTGCTCTGGATATGACATCAGGCAATTACAAACTATGGTCTAGGCTGCTATATTGGTACAGTATCTCAATCTCAAAAGAAATATATTCTGGGCGAATACCACCTGGGCCTTGCTCAAGTACACGTACTGGTAACTACTAGAGATTTTACCGATAAGTTTGAGTAAGAGGCCATCGCTACTATACATCAACTCTTTCTAATTTATGAAATTGACCTAATTGGGTAGGTTAAATAGATATTTCCACCTCTAGAATCTAGATACCGACATCCCAGGATGTCATATCAGAATCTGATAAAGTCTGCGGGGATGAAAACACTAAGGGTCAGGTTTAATTTTAGCCCCACTAGGACACTTGCCAAGCCACTCATGCATCTGCAGATCTGAATGAGGCTCAAAAAAAAATTTCCTCAGAAAAAGTCAATTACAACGACCTTCTGAATATCCCCACCGAGGGCAAAAAAAAAGATACATTCTCAATGCCGCCACCTTTAACCCAGGTATGTAAACCAAATCCTCTCTATTGAATTACCTGCATAAAAGTCTAACAACAACTCTCACAGCCCCCCACGCTAAATAGCACTGTCGAAATCACGAAATACCTCCGTTCTCGAGACGCACCTCTTCCAAGTCTCCTCTCCTTCGCCGAGAAAGTCCTACAAGACAATAAAGTATTTTTCCCGCGGAAGGAAGAATGGCTACTAGAGTGGCTGGTACAACGGTTAGGTGAGAAGGGCGACAGGAGCGCCGCTGCCAGGTGTAATCCTAAGTTTTGGAGAATACTACTGAAATTGTTGCGTGCTTCGTCGCACACCTCTGTCGCAACGATCTTGAAGAAACATGGTTTTTTGCAGGCTGTTGGGAAGACGCTGTCTGAAGGGAAGGCGTTGCCCGCTATGGTGGCCGGGGATGGGCTTGAGGGTGATGAGGATGCGACGGATATAGATAGTGGAGAGTCGTATCATACGCCACGGGAAGAGCCAACGTCTGTAGAGTCAAGTGCGACGGAAGAGAGGTTTTCGGCTGCGGATGATAAAGTGGAGGCTTCCTTGTGGCAATTGCTGCCGGGAGTTTATAATGTTCTGTCCTATCTACAAGAGCAAGCATCTAGCGGGGTAAGGAGAGACAGTGGGGTTGTCGCAGCCCTTCGTGGGACACCGGAGTTTGGAGCGCAGATTCTCGGGTCGTATTTTGAGGCTTGCTTGGTGCTATTAGAGGCCGGGAAGACTGTCTATGAAGAATGGACACAATCTGTTCTTAATGTGTGGAAGAGCTGCATCTGGGGAAATCCCAATTCAAAGAAGGCGAGATCACCATCATTCCTAGCATCGAATCAATATTGACCTTCCACTGATAGCTCTCAAGTTTGTTTTCTGCTACCTGTCTTGCGCCGTTAAACGATCTCCTAGCCTTCCAACCTCCGCAGCCAACATTACAACCATATTTAGAAGAACTACTTTTAGAATTCGTTTTCACACCAGAAATAATATTTCCCAGCACCCCCGGAAAACCATCCAAGGCATCCTCCAAAGAGTTAACGGCACTCATGGAGCCACTAAAATCCCAACCCAATGGCAGAATCCAACTTCTCCGCCTAGCCATAGGGCCACAACTCCGCCGAAGCAAGCCAGACATCGAAACTGTCGAAGCCCTAGTGCAGGCGATAATACCGCTCAGCTACGCAAGAACGTCTCCAGAAATCTTCACAGACCTCCTAGAGCTGCTGGTCGAGAATGATGTTAATCTCTCGTCTGAAACTTTGTCGCTTATTGTCGATGAGACGTCAGGCCTTTCGAGTGGAAGGATGCGAGATGTGAAGTGGAGATTAATTGACCTAGCGCTAAAACTCGATTTTGACATTTTTCTAGGACGCAGTAATCAACGACGTGGGGGCAATCTTATCCATGCTATTGGTCACGCTGGTGTTGATGACAATAAGGTTCAGATACTCAAGACACTAGAAGCCTTGATCGAAAGCTACGCAAAAGCTCGGAACCTGGGCGGATTTATCGAGATCTGGGCAAAAGAACTACAATCACGAGTCGTGCTATGGGAGAGCGATGCAGTAGCAAGAATGGTGGGAGACAGGCTTGAGAAAAATCTCTCAGCTTTCCAAATTGAAAAGATCTTCAAAGAAGCTTGCGAAGCGAGTTCAGAACTTAATTGGGTCCTTATTGATATGCTGTTGCGAGGTGTGAGAACTGAAGCGACTGAAGCTAAGATTAAGAAGTATCTACCCAAGGTCGTAGACACTGCAGAGACGTCTACGAGTGGGTGGCGGAGGTGGAGGGTGCTGCTTAGGGTGATACAAATAGATAGGACCGCTGTCGATCAGGGATTTATCCAACGAGTCAAACCCAGTGTGAAAGAAGAGGTGGACCCCCGGGAGACGCTGTTCTTTAAGGAATTCCAGATCGCTCTCTCCGGCGGTAATGGTGTCTCCCCTCCGGAAGATGCTTTAACCACTGCTTCACCCTCTGCAAGTGGTGCATGGTGGACTGGTTCCGTGAAGGATATAAGCAACCAGAATCTCTGCCTAGCACTAAATACGGGGTATGTCAATAATTGGCTAGAGTCAATTGAGAGTATCGGAAGTCTCCCCGCAAAGGAGGAATTCATAGACCGCTTTTTTGATATGGCCTTACATAGTAAAGATAACGAAATGTCACTGATCACCGCCCGGGGTCTCTGGTTGGGTATGTTGGCTGATGAAGAGTTTTTCGAGCTCCCGACGCTTAAAGGTAAATACCTTATAGGTTTTGCCTAACACATCTTCGCGTATTTTATACCAATTATACTAAATATTTAGACGTTGTCATGGCTGCTCTCGTCCGCGGGTTACGGCCCTTCTCAGACATGCACTGTACCTCCCGGTCCTTAGCCGAAGCCATAGAGCGCCGGCGGGAGACGGATGATGAAACCATCCAACAATACGTCTTCGTGATAGATAGCATGGCACACTACCCCCCCGAAGCAATAAAGCGAGCAACCAGGGAGAGGGTCCTAGACACTTTGGTTCTCCTCACCTCCAGCCCCACTTCGGCCAGTAGTAAGCTTTCCTCCGAACTAAATTCCAAGGTGCTCCAAATAATGGATAAATTCTGGACTCTTGGAAACGCCAGTTCGTTCTTAGCCACTGACGCTGCGAGGTTGGTGGAATGGACTAGTAAACAGAATGGAGATATTGTCAGGAAGATTCTGAGGCACACATTTTCAACAAAAGAGCAAGAACGCAGCCGGGGGTTTCTAGTGGACGTGGTGAAGGTGGTGGACGAAGCGCCCTTATCCGTGGTTGAAAATTCACGGAGGGCGGCTGTAATTATCGAGGAGTTTTGGACAGCTGGCGAGGAAGATGCCGTACGAGGGTTGAAGGATAAATTGATGATTAGTCTGGAGAGGTTGTTGGCGGAGCCGGAGGGTGATGGGAGTACTCTTCCTGATGTAAATTTCCTACAGGTATGGCGGAAGTGCTGGGCCCTTGAGCGAGGCGGTCCGGAGGGGTGCCAGACAGGTATACAATTACTCAGATATTCTCTACGTTTAAATACACAACTAACATATACTTTGAAAGTAACGGAACTCGCCCGGCATGTAATTCATTCAGCGATGCAGCATGGCCTATCAGACTTTCTCTGCGGCAAAGTGCCAGTGGAAGGGAACGAAATCCTTGGAGTTGTGAGAGAGGCGAGCGTTCTCTTCTGCGCTTCTTCAGAAACTTCCAAACAGGCAATAGAAACTACAGCGCTAGTTATCAGCGTGTTGGGATCTAGGTTTACAGAGCCGGTGGGCCTTAATTCCGTAGGGAATAACAACCTCCACAGGGATGAGTGTAGACAAGAGTTGGTCACTGCATTTAAAGAAATGGCTGAGAGGCTTGAGCAGAACGCCTTCGAGATATGTCTTGTAGCAATTGTTGACGGATATCTGCTAGACATCCTAGAAGACACCACATCCGGCCCGAAGTATAGAGAAATCTTAAAAGCCATAATCGGAAGCATCAAAAGTAACCAATCCCTCTCCAATCCGCATACCGACAAAGCTGATAACCCACAGAATCCGAAAACGAACCCGCCAAGAAAAGAATGGCCATTTGCGTCTCAAAAACCTTTTCCAAACTCTCTCGAAACCTACACAAAATGCCTACAGCAGAGGACTTCCTAACAGTAGCAGCGTGTATGGAGACAATCCTCCATGGAAAAGTATCCCCTACCCCGCTCTTCCCTTTTCTCCCTCATGTTAAAAAGGCTGACAAGCAAAGCCCTGGGCAGTCCACCAATCCAACATCGACGAATCCCTTACGACGGTCACACTCTCCACTAGCCCCGGTTCTGGTCCGCATTTCACCACTGCCAACCCAGACGAGATCTACCTCGCGTTATGCAACCTAACACGTACAGTCCTAACCCTCCACCGTCGCCGGATCCGCGGTGGGCGATACCACCTCGTCATTACCACTCTACAATCACTACTCCGTTGCATAATTAAGCGAAAGCCCGCCTCTCTTCGCAAGAAGTCAGACAAGATAGTCCATCCTCCTTGGTTACTCCCCGCACACTCCCCCACTCCCACCCAACTCCCACCAGGGATAACTCCAGCAGGAGTTGACGAAGGTTTCAACCGTCTGCTCGGAACGTTCTGTGAGCCATCGGTGGCGTCAGTTAGACCTAGACATGTGGGTGCAACGGCAGGAATCAATAGCGAGCGGGAGAGGGAGAAGAGGGAAGTCGCGGGGTGCGTTGGCGGGTTGTTGGGGGAGGTGTTGAAGGGCGGTTTGGCCGGCGGGTTTGAAGGAGATGTTTCGATCGGCGTTGGCAAGGTTTTCCAGGTGCTCGGTGGCGAGGGAGTGAAGATTTTTGCGCACGGGCTGGATAGGGAAGGGAGGGCAATGTTGAGGGGCATGTGGGAGGAGTTTAAAAAAGGGGATGGAGGGGAGATGTGGTAATTGGGCTTGTTTTGCATCATTCTTGTCACATGATATACCGGGGTTGTTGAAAGTGTTTTTGAATTTTACAAGGGATGAAAAAAGCGGAGTACACTACTGCTGCTGCTGTTCTCTGTGGTGTACTGGTAGAAATGATATACTTCTTTAGAGACTTCGAAATGCCCTCTCGATTGGAATATCTCTTTTGTCTATCAAAGAACTTTTTAGAAAGGAGGGCCCCGGCGTTCTTTCAGTTCTTGGGTGCTCACTAATTTCCCATCTGCCCATTGCTCATGATTCCCGAACGAGTGCTGCGTGTTTGAATAGTAGTAGACTTGAGGTTTGTCCAGCCCCGAGTGATAGAACGTGATTTCCCCATCGGCTCACCCACACACATTATCATACACACACAGCCCCAAGCTACAGATCCTATAATACCCTAGTGGTTTCCTAAAGATTAGATTGGGTTCCTAAGATGCCCAATTTTTCAAGAGATATCGCTGGATCGTAGGGCCCGAAACTAAGTAACCCCTGCACGTTGAACTGTCCCATCCTCATATCTCGAGGATTGCGTTTGTGACGGTTCCTGTTGTCATTTTAGCTGACTGGGGAGTTTCGCTAATCTCTGGTGGAAGGCTTGCTTGCTATGCTGCCCTCCCGAGTTTATGTTCTATTCTTTGAGGATTGAAGCAGAGAAGGGGGATAAGAATCTGATGGATTAGCTTAGACCTTCAGTCGGAGTATGCACGAAGTTGGACAATATCATTTCTATATAGAGTACAGCCACCACCGCTTTGGTCTCCCTTGTTCAGCACTTTGTCTATCCATCCATACCCTCTGATTTGTGAGTGGTAAAGCGTATCACGGACCCTAGGATTGCACAAATAGCTAGTGAGGAAGAATCATGTCACATCGTGTTCATAAATAGCTGTCATATCGGCCCAATACGATTCCCTATCTAAATAATAATGATCGAGTTCTACTAACTTGAGGGAGTCTGTAATCTTAGCAGTGTTACGGAGGCGTAATTTAATTAAAGCTTCTGCTTTCAGAGGCACGCCTGACTTTTGGCTCCTCTGATGTACAGTACAAGAGTGGTAGGTAGAGCGTTCGCCATGATTTACTAAGATTGGTTTCATGGGTGGATTGTCAAGTGACCAGTAGTTTTCACAATCACATTCAGTTCATTAAAGTGGTCCAAATCTACTAGTAGGCGTTGTATGAAACATTCTTGTCACGTTAGTATTAAGGCCTGTAATTCCTGTTGGCGTTCTAGAGGCTACTAGCTACTGACAGGCCAAAGTACTAGCGTTATATATGTCCGACCAATAATTGGCTCCTATCGGTTTCGGCTCATTAAGGCAGCCAAATAGTAATGAACATGCTAGCACCTGTAGCGTAGCTACCAGAGCCCTTTCTAAGAGCATGTACTAGTGCATTGGAAGGTAAGTATAAAGAGCTGCGATAAATCTACGCTTGATACAGGATCCTAGCTACGGTGTTTACTGAGAAAAGGTGGTTTTTGTACTTGTTAGATAGCCGCTAGAGCAGTATTCAGGTCTGTTTGAAAGCAATAAAAATTTCAATTCGAGACTCTCACTTAGAAGTTAGAATTCTCCGAGCAGAATCTCTCGCTTCAAGGCCACATAGGCCACATACTCTCAACGTACACCAGTTACATATAACACCCAAACCCACCACTTCCGCGCACCCCCCATACGTACGCACCAGATTACGCAATTGAACTCACCTTCCTCCTGACTACAAATTGGAGCTCATCGATACCACTGCTCCTCCCCACCACATACCCGCAGTATCACTACTACTTTGTTTAAGTTTGCCTATCCACTTAACATTCATCACTTATCCACTCAACATTCACCACACATCCATTTATCATTCACCATCCATCCACTCAACATTCACCGAAATGTCTTCGACCGCCGACCTGATAAAGCCTCGAATCACCCTCTACAAACACCGAATCTTAATCGTCGAGGCCCGCATTGACAAAAAGGTCGACGAACACGAACGAATGCTGGATCAAGTGGAATACTCTAAGGAGTACGAAGCCGTCTTCGACGAACAACTCAGGCGAACCCTGCAGCCGATGTGGGACGAACTTCTTGCTTTGAGTGAGAAGGTTGAGGAACTAGAGGAGGCGTTGGAGGCGTTGGAGGCGTTGGAGGCATCGGAAGTGTCGGAGGCATCGGAAGACAATGAAACGTCGGAGGCATTGGATGGCAAGGAGACGTCGGAGGCATTGGAGGGGGAGGAGAGTTGAGGGACCGAGGTGCAAGTTTGGTGGTGCTGAGGGCGGGCCCGAAGCTTACGTTGATTCTTATTGTTTGCTTGTTTTCACAGGAATGAGTTTTTGCTTTGTTTTTCAAAAGGTTGTGCCTATGTGAGGAACGGTTTGTCTTTGCTGCACTTCCGGGGTTATGAGAGCAATAACTACCGGTATTTGGTCTCTCCCACATTCACGTTGTACCATGCTATGACAGGGAATTGATTTCATTGAGTAAGCCAGGTCTGATGGTCCAAGCGGCGAGGGGTGCCACTGGAACGTATAGCATTGAATAACATATGACCCAGTGAAACCCTGTCCAATCTTACAGCGCAAAGCCCAAGAAATGATATAAGGATCATATTGTCCAGTTCTAAGGGCCTAACGGTTAAGGAATTGGCCCTACTATTTTGGATGGGAACGTTAAAAGTTCAAAAGGCCGCGTAGAGGAAGTGCGCTGGCATCAAAAACGCCAGGAAGACTGCCTTTCTGCTGGTTTAGAATTGAAGTGAGCTGAGGCCCGCATAATTTTTTCCTCGGGGGTTACGGGTATGCCACTACAGCAAGAGAATAGAGAGCGATTCAACTAAGACTGTTGTTTGATAGGGATGGTATTTCCTCCGACCGCCCCTAGCAGATGAATCTTGTATGCCGTCGGTCATTCGCACTTCAATAAAAAATTTATCCTTAAACTTCTACACCCCCGGATCTCCAAGAACTCCCTTGCAGACTACCCTCCTCCTGCCCAATGACACGAACACATCCTACAAAAAACTCGGAAAATGAGACCCAGAAACTAACAAATATCACCCCCGATGTTCCTCAATCGGTGGGAATATCTTCTCCCACTCTCGGGCCTACCTCCTTAGTTTTTCTGCTTGATCTCTATTAACTCTTCGCATTGAAGATACCATGCTCGAAGATATCTTAAGGGGCTTATAGCGGGCTTTCTCTATTAGGACTCGACACCAACAAGGCGATACTTTGAATCCCCGCTACGAGGCATTATTTAGAGCAGTCAAATGTATGCAAATAAGAGGTGCCAGAGTTAGAAAGACGCTACCAAAGCAAGTTTGGAGAGCCTCTCGGCATGTATCGTCTCGATTGGAGTCAGCATGAGAAATTCTAATTTATGAGACTATAGGTGTCTACAACACGAGAGCCTTATACCTTAGAGCGAAAACAATATGTAGACGTCCGGAGCTAGCCTCTGCCAGACTGGCTAGTCTAAATCTACATATCAGGTGAATATAAGGCCCGCAGCACTTGACACTCTACTATCAGATTTTTAAGGAATTTCTCTAGCGAAAAAATATGGCCCTCAAAATCTAAAAAAAAGGGGTGACCACCGACCAGTTCCGATGTCCTAACAACTCATGAGCTGACCCTACAAATGCGCGCCCGAATCCCCATCAGCTGCCCCACAAACCACTTATTTGTTGGTTTGGGCCCCTAGCGAGGGTTATGCAATGCCACTGCGAGGGAAAGGATCGTAGTCCCCACATGTGTGTTGTCTGTTGAGATGATATCCACTTTGATCCCCAGGAAACTAGCCTAATGCACTACGGCTTGCTTAATTCCATGAAGACATTCTTAAATTATTGCTATTGGGATTCTTAGGGGATTATCCCCAGTTCCCGCAGCGGCGAAAAAACTGTCCGCCTACGCTAAATAGAGCGCCAGGAGGCGCTCAAAATCAAATCTGGTGTCCGCTTTCTCCCGATGAAGAGTATACCCCAGGGGTGACAGAAAGGTGGGAAAAACGAAGACGACAGATCCCGTTATATATTCACACTGGGCTGACAATAAACCTGCAGCACCTGTGGCTACCATGAGGTATTCGCGAGGCTGGCTTGCAAGCCGGATTGTGATTTGGTAGTCACAAGTACAATTACCTCTAAGCGAGTGATCTCCTATGACAAGGTGGAGGCAAAAGAATGTCGAAGCTATGGAGAGTTTTTTCTGAGATAGTACGCCACTCACTCTTAATTCAAGTTAAATTAACACACGCTCAGCTTGCATAGGACAAACCCCCATAGGAAAGAAGAGAGAGAAAATGGAAAATGGAAACAATCTCAAAACACCTCCTAGTACACTAGCAGCTATTCCCCGCTCTAGGTGATGACTGGGCGGTTAAACTCGTCGTTTGCTGAACCGGGAACATGAAAGTCGGAACAAATGGTAAGGGAAGAGCACGGCATAGATATGTAGAAAGCCGAAAGGTGATGTTTCTTGAATTTCCGCTCGGCCATGGTTATGTTGGACTGAGCCAACCACCAGAGCAGCTCCACCCACTCGCAGTATGGCATAACTCGGTAGTCAAACTAAGGATTCCGAACCCCTACCACAGGCCACGCAAGATGTGCATTCGGCCAGCACCCAAACACGCACTTCATCTCAACCAATCAAAAGTTCAAAAATAATACGTCATACGAGTGATATATAATGATTTCATTATCTGGCTTGGGGGAGGGTTGTACTATGGTCTGCGAAACCACATCTAAACCAGACCCCACCAGTGGAAACAAGGGGCACAGCCCGTTCCAGATTGATTTGTTACTACATCAACAGCTCCACCACGCGCAACAGGATCACTCAACTCTTCCCGGCTCTCTCCACCGCCTAAACCACTCCAAACATTCTACATTCGCAACGCTAGCGCTAACCTTGACGTTGATCCCGCTGATGATCTGCTTCACTGCGACTTCCACCTTCTTCCCATTAGTAGTGACTGGGATTTCCGGTGCCGCGTCGATGATGACAGGAACGTGTCTTGCACTAAGCTCTTGGCGGATCTTGCTCCTTACGGTAGTAACTAATTGTGGAGTAAGGAGTGCGCCAGAGGACATTTTTACGAAGAGGACTACGTGCTCGTCTACGTCGCTTGCACGACGACGGCCAACACAGATCGCCTCCTCGAATTGAGTAGGGAAGTTGGCTTGGAGGACGTTGTACTATGCTTGTTAGTCCATACTAAGCAAGGGTTGTGAAGGGTAGGTGTACAATCTCTGCAGTGCCAATTCTTACACCGGCGGGTTTGAGGATTGCGTCGCTTCGACCGAGCATTTGGAGGCCTCGTGTTTTGGGGTTTATCTTAACAAAATCGCCATGGTGCCACACGCCTATTATTGTCAGTGCCCGGGTATTTGCTTAAATTTGGAAATGGAAGCATGCCAGGGAATTCCTCAAAATACGACTTCTTGTAAACGGCCTCGCCATTCTCTCCCCAGAATTTGACAGGCATGCAAGGGAACGGCTTGACGCATACAAGATCTCCTGTTTCGCCAGAGTCCTCAACGTTGCGTCCGCTGCCGTCCCAGGCTTCCACTTTCATTCCCAAACCCAAACATTGGATTTCGCCGCTGTATACTGGAACAAGAGGCGAGGGTGCACCAAACAACGAAATGATGTCCGTGCCCCCGGTGATGGAGCCAAGGTTGAGGTCCCGCCCAAACGCACGATAAACATATTCAAACGTTGATGGTGCAAGCACTGATGCAGTAGAATATATTGCCTTGAGACTTTTCATAGGATATTTATCCTCTATCATTTCATTAGTTATTCCGTCTTGGTAAATAAGGTGGTGGATAATATGCACTTGGATGTACGTTGCTCTGCTCCAGTATCGAAAGATACTTGGCGCTTGTGCCAAAGTGTGTTACCCTAGAAACCCTTAGCGGCAGACCTGCTAAGGTGACACATTCATACATGCCCGAGTTCATCAACCAGCTTTGCCATTGCTAGATTTCCCCCTTCCCCCACCAGAGGTCTAAATGGCGAGCCATCATAAAGAACAATAGTCGCACCACTCGCCAGGCCAGATACAAGCCAATGCCACATCATCCCTAGTCCCATATTAGCGGGATCACAATCCTCACGTTCAGTACTAATTATCAACTGACAAGTAACAGTGGTGAACTGAAAGAAGACCGATCCGGGACCAATATCGCAATGAATCATATGTTCCTTCTTATGCTGGATCAGAGTTCCGACAGCCCCATGGCAAATGCACTTGGGCTCTAGGATCACCATCAACAACTTGTGTGCAATTTGAATGGAAGAAGAGCATACTTCCGGTAGTTCCCGAAGAAAACAAAACATAAACAGGGGTGTCAGGAGGCAATGGCAAAAATTCCAACGGACAGTCTTGGTCCCCTGTCCGCGCAAAATCTTCATATCGCCAAATCAGACACTCACTTCGCCCGGTCGGCTTGAGGCTCTGGACGTCAATCTCCAGCCCAAAGGGATTGAAAACCACTACCGTCTCTAATTTCAAAAGAGCAGAAGTGATTTCACCCAGTTTCGGTATAACCTCATGTGTTTTACTATTGTAAAGCGTACCAGAATCCGCAAAAAGTGCTTTAGGTTCCAACTGAACTAGACGTTCAAGCACAGCGGTAGTCCCATGATCAGGACTAATCCCTGTCCATACACATCCCAAAGACGTCGAGGCAAGCATAGCCACCAAAGCATTCGTATGATTTGCGACGTAGCCTATCGTGTCGTATCACTCATGTAAGCCTTCCGCTGATCCCTCCAATTACAAACTTCCCTTTCTTCCTTACGAGATCTGCACTCCTTACCTGCCACTACATCACCCTGCTTAACTCTCTGTTTCAGAGCCGCAGCACAAACACGCACACGCTCGCGGAGCTCTTTCCAAGTGACATATTCCCGTTCGTCTTTCTCCGTTGCGGCAATGACCGCGATGGCATTCTCGTCAACCGCGTCACCGCCGTTGTCGCGTCGCTGCGGGAAGAGCAGGTTCTCGGCGAAATTAAGGAGAGCTCCTGAAAACCAGGCTGGTCTTGGGAACATTCCGGAATTCACATCTACGACCTATTTTAACATTGTTAGTTTGTAGCGCTTTCACTCGGCGGCTCAATTAGTAGAAGGAGTAACGGTAGTAGGACAGGTGAATTGAACTTAGACACATACGGACTCGAACCCCTGAGAAGCTTTAATCCCAGTGTAGTACCAAACTTCACCCCAGAAGCTCTCGATCTCGTCGACTGACCATGCCCATAAGGAATTGAACTTGTCTTCCTCGCCAGAGAACTCTCGTGAGTATTTTTCCGAGACGTACCGTTTGAATTGGTACATCGCCGTTCCCTCAGGAGAAGAATGCTCCCATAGCTGCTGACCGCCCTTCTCCTGGTTCTTGCTTCGATCTTCGTCGAACGTCATTTCTTCTTGAGCCGACAAAAAGTGTCAGAGGGAAAAATTGTGTACAGTGATTGATAAATTTTTAATAAGGGGAAGGAAAGAGAGATCGAACAGAGTTTCAATCAAAAAGCCCTTGAGGCCCTTTCTTTCTCACTCCTCGTTGACTATTAATACCTATCTGCTGTCAATCCCTCGCTCCCTACCCGTTCCGCTCGTCACGTTACAACACCCAACAACCTTAACAGACCTGCAAACGAACAAAAGGGGTCTTGGCGAGGACTTTCAGGATCGGCAAAACTTCCCCGCACTTTTGGTCTCCCCGAAGATTTGCCCAATATCACAGCTACAGATCTCAAGAAAACGCCAAATTCCCCTCGTCTGTTCTCCTGATTGTAGTATTCTTAGCTACATACACATGATATCATGTAATACCATACACGAAGAACACATAAGGAAACAAGAAATATCAAATCCAGGCTCTTTATCCAACCTCGATGCCGCTATTTTTCCTACAGATGCATGGAAGTGGGAGGCGGATCGGGGCCTAGGGAGACCTAATGGGTGCTAATTATGGAGTATCTTAAACCTTTTACTTATTGCTTCTTCTTAGAGCCCGCCTCCCCGCCGGGAGACCCTTCCTTTGCAGAGTAAATGATTGCAGAGGGCATATACCCGGTAAAATGCTTCCAATCCTTCATCGAGAGATCAGTAGCCGTTATAATGCAGGGATGAGTAGATCAATAAGGTATCGTCGGGAAATCCGAAAGTCTCTGGAGGAGGGATGTGATATGCATACATGCTAGTTGATCTTCTGGCTGCACGGCGGGCATTGGGAGGGGTCCTAGAGGATGCATGGATCTCGAGGTCCTTTGGTGAGTGCTGGGTTACTCATGGGCTCTAGGCCCTGTGGCTACACCAGTGTCATATGATCAGGAGGCTGAGTCGAGGTTAGGGTAGTATGGCGTACCACTTGTTAGCGACTCTTCTAGCAACCCACAAAACCCACAAAACAACCGTCAGGGAGGATGCGAAGATTGAAATTCACCACCGAGTGATATCATATGACCTCCATGGCACCCTGTTACTTGGATACTCGACCTAACCCGCGAAAATGCGAAGGGTCATCATACGACACCGCAACATGCCAGTGTTTTTGCTTCAGTCAGGAGTGCTGATTAACCTTTGTCCGATCCGTGGTAAGAGTCCGAATAGGCGATATAGTGCCCAGGAAAAAAAAGAGAAATGCGGGCCCGCTTCCCAGGAAGTGGCGAAGCGCGGGAGGGCTCATTCTGTCATTGAGGTGTAAAGGGTTAATGACCCAATCTAGACTCTTTGCGAAGCCTCAATGGCACCTTCCGGTGGAAAGGGACCCTTACCCGTAGGGAGAGAACCTGTGAATGCTGCATCTTGGCGCTGTCGGTCTGAACTAAATGTTTCGGCCGTGTTGAAAACGTGGCTGTATGCCGAGGCCAACTCCTCTCCTTAACAATTTCTCTCCACGGAACAATAACCTTCCTCCAAGTGTTATTTACCTTCGTTCAATAATATATCAATCGTTTTCGATGAGATTCAACTTCCCTACCCTATTCCTGAAGAGGGATACCTCATCACCAAACCCTTACACCTTACCTTCTTACTCTATGGGGATTGCCTATATGAATGCCGTTGCGCGGGTTTGTTTCTTTCACCCCCATACGGTTGGGTATAGGCCATCGGGCTTTGTTTGTTGTCCCCTTCGCTCCACGCCCCCCAGCATAAGGAATAGGTTTCAGAACATCGAAAAGTTTGTGAATTGTTGACTCATGCTCATGCCCTCTCTCCCCCCAAAGTTGCTGCCCCCCGGAGAGATGTATATCACCAGCACTGTTCCTAGCCAGCATCTACATTGATTACTTACTTGACTATTTTCCCAGCCCGGCCACTCTTTAATCGGGGCGCACGCACTCTCATAGCTTCGTCTTATGTTTTCACCCTAGACTTTCATATCCACGACATAATCATCATGACTGGTCACTCGCTCTTCCTCTTCATCCAACGCTCTCCTGAGCCCTGGCTTATCTCGTCTGGTCTCATATTTAGTCTAATCAACCCGACCCATATACTGGCTACGTTCTAGCTCAAGGCAAACACGCTGCGAGAACAAATTTTCTGTTCACATGTTTATTGCGCTCTCGAGCGCGAATTTTCAGGGGTCGTCGTGTACAAATATAATAAGAGGCTGAGAATAGTCAACAAACCAAGTTCGTACAAGTACGTATAGTCCTGTACAATCAGTACATGGCGCCCTAGCATTCGATGTCCAGCCAATTGACCGGTTTTCGCACCATCCTAATCGCGTCCTTATTTGTGAAGAAAAAACACTAAAATACGAAAAGCCAGCCCCTACCAAGGAAATAATTATATCATAAAAAATAAATTTAGTAGCCAATTCTAAACTCTTTCCTCCCAACCTCTGTGAAAAAAAAGGCCAATTCTATCAAGGTCCTCCTCTACGAACAAAATCCCACACCATTTCTTCAAGCGCGATCCCCACGAACAAATTCTTCACACCGTTAACTCTTTAACTCAAGTTACAAGGCAAGGGGAAACACTAAGAATTTCAAAAATTAACATTAATAAGAGAGCAAATCTCGACCACAGGACACAGGTCTCCTAAAACACACACTTCCCTATCGCATGACCGCGTTCTTAAGCGACCGAGACGTCATCCAACGCCTAATCTCTCCCCTCCTCGCACAAAATAGTTCAGCACCACAAACGGCTTGGAGTCCGTGCACGCGTTCCAGTTGCTTTAAATTCTGAGCCTCCCCCCAAACACGAACCCCCATCCCACCTTGTGTTTTCCTTTCATTCCCTTGCTCGCTCTTCACCTCCCCTTCCCTCCTCCCCTCTCTTCCCTCTTCACCTCCCCCTTCGCCTCACTCATACCCCGCTCCTCAGCATACCACATCGTTTCTACCAGCCGCGGTTTTGAAACAATTCGTAGTCCAACCCTTTGGTCGAGATGTCGTTTACCGCTATCAACTCTGTGGCCGGTGGGGCAAAGAAAGACACAAGCAGAGGTGGAGGCAAAGAGACTAAAGGCAGCGATAAGATGATAGTTAAAGATCAAGTGAAGGAATTGTCGACGGAAGAGGAAAAGGAAAGGGAAAGGGAAAAAGATAGGTTGGAGAAAGAGGAGTATATCACATTTCTCGCAGGAAAATATGGTGGGTATCCTTCACCTCAATTTGTTCTTTTTGTTCCCTCCGATTGGAGCCTTAATTGAAATATTGGTACCAAACTAAAAATCACTGCTGTAGATATCCTCGACTCCGAACTCACTCTTTCACTTAAAAAGTCGACTTCTTACCTTCTCCTCCGTCGCATGGTTATCCGCAAATTCATCAAGGAATATGAACCAGACGAAAGAGGAAAGCAGTTTCAGACGTTCTGTTGCCATTGCGACAAGTTCTGGGGTCCTTATGATATGCATAATACTACTACGAGTTATTTAATTAGACATTTCTCAATTGAGCATCCTGAGCTGCCCAAATCATATCCCGAGGAGGATGCGCTTCTCCGTCGCATGAAGAAGGGGATTGTTGAGGATCCAACCGATTCTAAGGACGCTAAAGACACAAAGGGAAAGGGGAAAAAGAGAGGCAGTAAAATGAAGGCTGATGGGTTGGAGGAAGCGAAGGCTAGCGAAGAGGGTGCAAAAGGGGAAGGTCGTGAGCCAGAGGGGAAGGGTGGACAGGCGAACGCTAGAAAACTCGAGAAGAACAAAAGAAGTGGAGCGGTTGCAGAGCCCGAGACTCCTGTTCAATTGAAGGCCGCTGAAGTCAATGCAGTCTCTACTAAGTCCAAGAGTGATGAAGCTCTTGCCTCTCTTCGCAAGACTCGCTCTGGGAAGAGAACTGGACAACCTGAAAATATCTCTGCTGCTGGTATCAGTCGCAATTCCCCCGACCCACCTACCTCTCGCAAACGCAGAAGAACCGAGACCTCTGCAGCCACTAGTCACAAGCACGATACCCCCTCAGTTGAAAAGTTCCTAGCTGAGGCAGATCTTACACTTTCTACTCTCCTGCCTCCAGAGAATGACTCGGTTCCTCTTCCCCCTCCACCTGTCCAACAATCCATCACCACAGCCACCCTCCCAGCCCCTTCGTCTTCTACCACCCCCTTCGTGCCCGCCACCATCGACTCCACAATTCCGCAAACCCCCTTCACCCAATCCTACAGAAACCTCTTGACTGAATTCCTCGCCTCGAGCGAGACCTCTCCCAGCGTCGTCGAGACCAAAGAATTTCACGATCTGGTCAACTTTCTCAATCCGGAGACTCCAAAGTTCAACTTTAACAACTTGTTTGATGAGGTCTTTGTTCGCCAGAAGGACATTCGCACCGACAAGCGCGAAAAACCTGATGGGAGTGTTCGTACTAAGAAATTTGAAGACTCCCTAAAGAAGGAGAAGGAAAGAAGAAGGAAGAAGGAGGAGGGATACAGAGCTTGGTTATTTCGCGAATAGATGGATAAATTGCTTACTGGTATTGAGGGATGGAAAATGGATGGGATTTGAATACGGGAGAACGAGTGTATTATTATGCGGGGGTTTTTCCCTTTCCTTCCTTCATGTAAGTCTTCTAAGATTTGGTTTAGTTTGTGGTTGATTGTTCTGTACGTAGGTTTCTAGTCGGGAGCGATTAGCAACTTACCTACCTTACTCCTTTATTTTACTTGCTATCTATGCTCTTTTTCTTTTCTTCCCTTTTCCTTTTAGTCACTTGTTTTTTTTTGCGTTGTGTTGCTTTAGCTGGGGGTCTGCGCTTTCACTTTTTATTTTTATTTTTTCTTTCTTCCCTCCATTTGCGCTCGCGCCTGTGATCTCACGCTTTCACATGCGAGTGAGAGGTTGTGATAGGACTAGGCTATTGCGGCGGGGCGGATGATTGGGCAATGCTGCTATATTCATACATGCCGTGCAGTATATTAGTTGTTTTTACAATAGGTTTTGAAATTTATGGTACTGTGGAGTTAATATTTTGCACAGCCTGGTGCAGTGTAGTGCAGCCCAGATATCCTGCACCGTGATAATTGGGGCCAGCCTCGTTCGTTTACACGTAAGGAGTAGCTCACTCTCTTTGCGTGAAGAATCGAAGCGGTTGAAGGTGATATAGTACCGGACTGAGCCGAACTGTATCATAGGTTAAGATGTTAGATTGAAGAAATATGGCCTGGTATCATATCCCTCCGTCCGTTCACTGAAAGAGTTAGCCCTGTAGCAACATCAACCTCAACTCATCTTGATATTCCAACACAGTGTATAACCAAAATACCTCACACATAGAAGATTCCCGGCCACTATAACATCCTTTTATTTCTAAACAAGAAAAAAAAAAAAAAAGCAGTATTTGTCTTGCTACTAGAGTGTCTCCCTCCACACCCTACCGAGGGGCTATAGTTATCCCTCCGAACTCAACAATGCCTGGAGAAAACAGGACAATTGAATGCGAGCCCCTCTTAGCCATGCCTTGCGCCGAGCTCTACAATTGAGAGGTGTAATAGCACTATCATTACAGATACTACGGCCCACACTTGAAGGGGTAGGGGAGAGGGAAATGGGGGATGGTTCAATGAATATCTGGAGGCCAGGGCACGTTTGATTATGGTACGGTACTTGATTAGTTGCTAATCCTCGGGGACCAGAGTTTGCTTCTCGTGGGTGTAATGTCGTAAAGTGCTACTAGCCCCTAATATCTAGCTAATCACATTATTCTAGGCGCCCAGATGCTCTTTTCTTCCCAGGACTTCCCTGCCTATTGTGCAGGAAGTTTACTGCGGGGTAGATGTAATGTTGTACTAGGTTTCTGTGTGCACTATCCCATTCTCAGGCAAAAATATACCAAGTGCTGCCTGCGGGATAAACCATGGCATATTTCTAGCAAGCTACAACAAGCGCTAAACAAGCTATAATACTAGTAAACTAGCTACTAAGAATGCAAGCAATAATTGACCAGGGGAAGCATGAAAGCTATCAGATGATATAAAAGAGAGACTAGTCTACAATGTATTGCGCCGAGCCTAACAAACATACCCAAGATAGAGAGATTAATGGCGAAGCGAGCGAGATGTGACTTCCATCCCAAGCCGAAAGATGTAATACAACTCAAGCAACATACTGATACCAAGTCTCACCCCCGGGGAGGCGTTCCATATAGTCTTTATCGATTAATCTATTTCCTCTATTTAGCCCTAACCCTCGCCTTGCTTCCAACAGGGAGGGAAAAGACAAACCTCTCTATCTGCTTCTTGATTTCTGGGACGTCCAACTTCCCCCGATTCTTAGTCTGATCAATCGTCATCTGAATCAGGTCGTTATGCCTCAACTTCTTCCTGCTTTTCATAATACGGATGATGGCAGCCTGAGTCTCGTACTGCCTGTCCTGGGCCACACGTTCAAAGGTCTCTTCCTTCTCCTCTTTCGTTTCTTTGAGCTGGATCTGGTTGATTTTGATGCGAAACTTGGGTTCCGAGAAGTGCCGGTTCACGCGGAAGTTATCTGTCGGGAAGATATCTTTTCCCTTCGTTTTCTTCTGGAGGACGCGGTATTTAGCACACGCGAGGGATTGGAGGGTGCGGATTAGTTGTTTGTCGTCTGTGAGGGGAGGGGTAGGTTAGTTTTGTCCATTCTTGAGAGGGTAGGAGTTACCTAGTCCGGTGCCTTCTTTAATTTGTTGGTATGTGAGGTAGGCGCCTAATTCTACGTCGTTAAATAGTAGGAGAACTACTGCTTGGAGGACACTCAGAACCAGCTCTCTGTCCATTCCCTGTTTTTTCTCCATTTATTAGCTTGCCTCAAGGCAGGGATTAACCATTGAAATGGCCTAATCATACCGGCGCAAATTTCGCCTTTAGAACACAGTGCGATAATGCATGTCTCCACATGAGCTTCCTTCCACTATGTTTTTCGCAGTAGATATCTTTATAAGATTCTAGATACTGTGCCATCTCAGGTGGAATAATTATCGGTACCTCGTCGTACGTTGGCCATGCTGACTGAGAAAGTACTAGAACGCTGAGATCTACATTGGGGGGATTCCCTGTATGGTTCCCTGTTTTAAAATGCGATATCGCGTCTCGAGATATTTCAATGTCTTTGAACATGTTCTCTAGGTTCTGAGTAAATCCGGATCCACACTCTAGAATAGAAGTCAGCTGAACCCTTATAAAAATCAACTTAGGAACTATACCGGTTTTCAATTTAGTTAACATGATCCGTTCGGCATCTCGACTGGCGCTTCTATCCATCAACAGCCTCCTCGCGAGATCTCTCTTATAAAATGCTTCAAATACATCCTTCCCTTGGATGAACCTGAACAGGTCAAGCACCTGCTCCAGCGAATGGGTCAACCTAGCATCTTCATCACCGGGTGTCCCTGTGGAGGTCCCTCTAGCGCCCCCTCTCAGCAACGCATCGACATATTTCGCAATCATTTCGGCCGGCTTTGAATTCACCATCTCTGAACGATCCTTTGTGCGCGCATTGAGGAATGTCCCAAACGACTCCCTTAAAGCATAAGCCAGCGTGTCGTCACCCTTAAACGGCACCTTGACGAAAGTATCCAAGCTATCCTTAAGCTCTAAAAGTCGCTGCACCATCTCATTTTCCCGGCCCTCATCCTCGATTATACCTCTGCCTACAGCAAGTATGTATTTCTCCCATGCTGGCCTTAAATAGCTGCTCGGCTCCCCTATACGATCAACGAGGCTATACAGGATCGCCAAAGATTTGTGGTCTTGCTTTTGTAGAAGCTCCTCGATACTCCTCTGATCAGTAAGGATAGGTAATTGATTTCTCAACAATCCTTCCTCGAGTATAAGCCCCATAGACCGCTTCGTAGACGGATCCAAGCGATACCTCTCACACCTTAATGCCTCCTTGTGTAACTGCTGAGAGCATTCGTCCAAGTACTCCGCAAGGGAGTTAGAAGTTGCCTCTAGCATCCCGAGGCGGCCATAGTATTCTCTAGACATAACCAGGAACCGAGGTTCAAAGTTCGACGCATACAGGTCTAGATTATCCACCATGCGAATGGCAGATGTGAGTAGAGAGGCATTGATTGGGTACCCCTGGCGATCGCGTTCAAACAGAGTCATGATTCCATTCATAAATTTGGCTTCTATTTCTTGCGCCAGTACTATATGGCGCCGAAAGAGTTCTAGTCCGGTAGGTTCTACGGGCTGAAGACTCGGATTTGTATTGTTAAGGAGGTAAGAACGGTCCAAGTACAAGAATACGGATCTAATCATCCCCTATATTTTATCAAATTAGGATTAGTTCACTTTCATTTATAGGAGGTTTAAAGCGGTATCCAACTAACCAGCTGGTCATTCCACTTCTCCCAAGCACTGACAACAGACTTGACAGCATCATCTTTCCAGTTATTACAGGCCACGATAGAATACTTAAGACGGTCACCAACGTAAGCAGCGCAGCAAGCCTTGAGCCTAGTATAGAGCTCACCAGCCATATCGGCTCTACATATATTTTCCGTGCCTCTGTACAACTCCTCCAAGCTAGTGGATATCTTGCGGCTCTCAAAGATTGCTGTGAGTGCAGCTTCCAGAGAGCCCCATGTCTGATTAAAGTAGACATCCGGGTCAGTCTTCGAAGGGCTGCGCAGATTCTTTATATGGAATTTGCGCGGTGCACCAGCGTGAGGTTGAAACGAGGCGGGGCGCGGGGGCTTAGCCGTAACGATATTCATATTTGGGTTTGGCAAATGTTGAGGGTCAGATGGGGAACTAGTGAGATCGATGATCTCCTTCCCACTGATGTGGCGCCAGGGTTGCTCTTTTAAAGGAGTCGACATGTGCTTTGAGTGCTCAGGTTGTTCCGAGCTTTTTCGGGAACGTTTTGGACTACTTGGGCGAGGGGCAGGCACCTCCGAAAATGGAGCGTTATTTCCAAAGAAATCGGTGATGCTTCTCTGGGAGAAGCCTTGCGACAACTGAGGGGAGTGTAGACTTTGTTGTTTGCGCTTTTTGCCCTGAGATTGCGTCTCCTGATCGGACACTTTCTCCGGCATCTACCAATGGCTCGCCCCGAGCGATGGGAAGGCTGTATAGTTTAGGTAGTGCAGATGGTGCAGTGATTATTGCGAGAGATGGGATCGGGGTGAAGTAACAAACAGATAGCCGGCGTGGATTGAGTCGGATTTGAGGTGAAGGGTGAGCTAGTGGGGGTTGGTGGAATTGAGAGGCAGGTGAGGGTTGCAATAAACAAGACGGGAAAGAGGGAGGAATGATGGAGCTGTAGCGGAGATAGGAGGAGGTAAGAGGATAAGGGTGTTTGTTCGAGTGAAGAGGATACGCCACGGCACAGTATATACTAGTAGAAGAGGATGAGAGGAGGAGAAAAGGGGGGAAGGGGACAGAGATAAAGAGAGAGCAAAAAAATCAATTAGCCTCGACTGCACCCTCCCCGATGCACTGTAGGGTAGGCAGAAGAAAATGCGTAGATTACCGGCAATAATATTGTATCACCGGTACTGAGTATTCTCTTGGTTGGTAATTCTCCCTCACCAATAAAGAATGCCCAGAGCGTTGCGCGCCTCCACATGAAGCCTGTGAGTCTGTGACCTGCCTGTATGCCAAGGCACTAGTGTTTACATAACTTGGATCTGGGTTATGCAGGTTACACGCTCCCTAATTGGAGTGGGTGATTCAAGACCTTGCCTGAGTCACTTACAGCAGCTTGGACCGACTATGACCCTACGGGTCTCTTCCCCTGCCAGAGCCCCCCATTCATTCCTCCCTTATAATCCACAACAATTATAATACAAATGGACGGTCTACGCAACTGGGTATCTGATAATATTATTAAGGTAAGGAAAAAAATCCCCTCCCTTTCTGCGCGTTCCCCACCCGCAACAGATACTGACTCCCTCTAACTTTTAAAAGTTCTCCGGCGCTGCAGACTCTACAATCATCGACTTTGTCATAGCTTCCGCCTCCTCCGCGAAATCCGCCTCTTCCCTACACGATAAACTCTCAACCTTTCTAGATGGCGATTCTTCGGATACCCGTCGGTTTACCTCAAGTCTCTATGACCGTGTTCCTCGGAAATCCGGAGGTGCTGGCGGCGCGTCGTCTAGGAAAGACAAGCCGGTAGAGCGGAAGAAAAAGTATTCATTATTAGCGATGGATGAGGACGAGGACGCTTTGGTAATGCCACCGCCTTCATCGACTGCGAGGGAGAAGAGTTCAAAGGAGAAGCGTAGGGAGACTAGGGCGGAAGAGAAACGGGAGAAGAGGTATGGGGAAAGGGACTGGGATCCCGAGAGGGACCGAGACCGGAGGGATAAAGATAGGGACAGGGATAGGGATAGGGATAGTGAAAGGAGAAAAGGCGACAAGGACCGCAGCGAGAGGGACCGGAAATCTAGGAAATTACGGAGGAGAGAAGACGATGGTGATAGGTGGGGGGACGAGGAATACGAGGAGGGAGAGGAAGTCCAAGAAGACTTGCCACCAGCGAAGCGTGCGCGTGTTGACGATGACAGCGAGGACTCAGAGGAACTAGACGAAGAAGCAAAGGCCGAGAAGGAGCGACTACGTGATCTTCGGGAAAGAGACGAATTTGCAAGGCGCCTCAAGGAGAAGGATGAAGAGAAGACTAAGAAGTTGGTTGAAGACCGGTCATCTACGAAAGAGGGTAAACAGCTAGCTCAACGAAGAGCCTTAGCAGACGATGCTGCGGCCCGAGCTGCGGCCCTTCCAGACTTGAGGGAGAGGTCACGACAGGAATATCTCAAGAAGCGTGAACTTGAGCGTTTGGCCTTGTTGCGGAAACAAGTTCAAGATGAACAGCAAGAACTACGGACAAACCCGGACCTTTCTCGAAGGGAGAAGGAAGAATTCGCAAAGAACAAGGAAATTCTTCGACTCGCCGAGGAAAGACTTAGGGTCGATGATCATCTTGATGGCTACATGCTGCCGGAGGACTACATCACCGAGAAGGGGAAGATTGATATGAAAAAGAAAGAAAAGGCGCTCTACCAACGATATGTAGAGAAGGGAGACGACGGGCAGGAGCGGTTTGTCACAGAGCAGGAAGAATGGGAGCAGCACCAGGCACAAAAAGCAAGCGCACAGGTCAAGCGTGCAGAGCGAGTCGATGAAGGAGACTATGAGTATGTCTTTGACGATTCCCAGCAGCTCAAATTCCTCATGGACAGTACAGACATTGACCAGAACTCTATGTTCTCCGACAAGGAGAGGATTTTCATGGAACAGCAGCTCAAGGCAGCAGAGAACAAGGCAAAGACAATTGATGAAACGAGAAAGTCTCTGCCAATTTTCGGATGGCGAACACAATTCCTAGAAGCCCTGGAGCAGTTTCAAGTCCTCATCATTGTAGGAGAAACCGGCTCCGGGAAAACCACCCAGCTGCCACAATACCTCCATGAAGCTGGCTACACCAAGAAGGGGCTCAAAGTGGGCTGTACCCAACCCCGTCGCGTTGCGGCCATGTCTGTCGCAGCCCGTGTAGCCGAAGAGATGGGCGTCAAAGTCGGCAACGAGGTCGGATACTCCATTCGTTTCGAGGACGCCACGAGTGACAAGACGATAATCAAGTATATGACTGACGGTATGCTGCTACGAGAATTCCTCACAGAGCCAGACTTAGGCGGATACTCTGCGCTTATGATTGACGAAGCCCACGAACGCACACTATCAACAGACATCCTCTTCGGCCTCGTCAAAGACATTGCACGCTTCCGGCCCGACCTCAAACTGCTGATCTCCAGCGCAACCATGGACGCCCAAAAATTCTCCCAATACTTTGACGACGCCCCTATCTTCAACATCCCTGGCCGCCGATACCCTGTAGACGTGCACTACACCCAGCAACCCGAAGCAAATTACCTAAATGCAGCTATAACCACAATCTTCCAAATTCACACCACTACACCCCCACAAGGCGACATACTAGTCTTCCTAACAGGGCAGGATGAGATTGACGCCGCCGAGCAAAACCTTCAAGAAACCTGTCGCAAACTGGGCAACAAGATCCGAGAAATGATAATATGCCCAATATACGCTAACCTCCCCTCGGAAATGCAAGCTAAGATATTCGAACCCACGCCGGAGGGCGCCAGGAAGGTAGTCCTAGCAACAAACATCGCCGAAACCTCCCTCACCATCGACGGAATAGTGTATGTCATAGACCCAGGCTTTGTAAAAGAGAATGTCTACAACCCCCGCACGGGGATGGAATCCCTCGTGGTAACGCCATGTTCCCGCGCCGCAGCGAAGCAAAGAATGGGCCGAGCCGGCCGCGTCGGACCCGGGAAGTGCTTCCGGCTGTACACGAAGTGGGCATACCAAAACGAACTCGACGAAAACACCACTCCGGAGATCCAGCGTACGAACCTAAACTCCGTTGTCCTGCTGCTGAAGTCACTCGGCATAAACGACCTGATAGAATTCGACTTCATGGACCCCCCTCCGGCCGAAACGCTCATCCGCGCTCTAGAAAACCTATATGCGCTGGGGGCACTCAACGACAAGGGCGAACTAACAAAGATTGGCCGCCAGATGGCCGAATTCCCCACAGACCCCATGCTAGCCAAGGCGATCCTAGCAGCGGACAAGTACGGCTGCGTGGAGGAGGTACTCTCGATAATAGCCATGTTGGGTGAGTCCTCCTCCCTCTTCTACCGGCCCAAAGACAAGAAATTCCATGCGGACCAGGCGCGCCAGCGCTTCACGAAGAAGGACGGCGGCGACCACCTCTCACTGCTGAACATCTGGAACCAGTGGGTCGACACGAACTTCAGCTACGTATGGGCGCGCGAGAACTTCCTGCAGCACAGGAGCCTGTGTCGCGCGCGCGATGTCCGCGATCAGCTCAGCAGGCTGTGCGATAGGGTTGAGGTCACAGTTAGCTCCGCAGGCGAGAACAGTACACAGCTGATACAGAAAGCCATTACCAGCGGGTTCTTTCCCAATGCTGCGCGGCTGCAGAGGAGTGGGGATAGTTATCGTACCGTAAAGAACTCGCAAACGGTGCATATTCATCCGAGCAGTTGTTTGTTTGAGGTTAATCCCAAGTGGGTCATCTATTACGAGTTGGTTTTGACAAGTATGCTCCTCCCTTATCCCACCAGCGGTATTAAAGATGAGCGCTAATTAAGTTATAGGCAAGGAATTCATGAGAAACGTCATGCCGTTGCAGCCAGAGTGGTTAGTGGAGGTTGCACCGCATTATCATAATAAGAAGGATTTGGACACGCTGGGGACAAACAAAAAGATGCCCAAAGTGCAAGGAGTTGCGGCGGAGAAGGCGCCCCCAGGGTAGATTGGGCTATGGGAAGTTACATGCACAGTGTGATAGATAGAGTGGGCGTTGTCACTTGAATTGATGGACTACCAGTAATTTGAGTGAAAATTTGTTTGAATTGTCTACTACTGAAGATGGACGCAAAGATGTGATTGTATTATAGAAGTAATCGGAACGCTCCAGAAAGCTGCCAGAAAATACCAAACGGGAGCGTGACAAATCAATAATAGTAACAAACTAAAAGCAATAAACTCCCCAGCTAACCAAAGGTGTAAATGCAAAAGAAAGAAAAGGTGAAAAGCGAAGGAAACAGCAGACAGAAATCGCTCAACTATCTCTATATTACCACTGTTTACGAAGTATGCTTCGTCGAGCATCCTACAAATTTATAGATAGTTACTGTGTCCAAGAGTTGCGTATGCCCTGCCAGAGCCACACCTCTGCAGCTGTCCAGGCGATGAATCCTTCTCAATTTGCTAGTGTTTACTCACTGTTTCTTGTTTCGTTTCTTTATATAATGATTTCTCTCAATGTGTTCGCTACGTAGCTTAGCAAAGATGAGATGTCGAATTCGAAAACACCAGAAGCGAATAAATGGTGAATAATTCCTCAAAGATTCCGAATCGCCTACGATAGATGCCCAAGGACGCTACAAGAAGGTTATAGCCAAGGCTTAGTTTAATAGATTTTTCGTGATGGCGGGGTTAGATACGAGCTTGCAAGCGCAAACTCCACAAGTAGAGTAGATATAAGAAGTAGCGTATTATCCATAGCATGCCAAAAAAAAAAAAGTATACAAAGCGGCCACCCCACCTCTCGCTAATAAAAGTTAGATCTCACTCTGTCTTCTTCAATCTCCCTAAAGTACCCCTCTATTTGGCCATACCCAAAGAGATCCTTGGCCCCCTGATCTGCCCCGTAACGAAAGAGCAGATCAACCAAGGCATGCGACTGCATTCTCCTAGCAATCCCCAAAGGTGTCAGCCAGGCATGATTGAGAATATTTGGGGATGCTCCCTCGTTCAACAAGCCTTTTATCATATCCCACCCATTTCCAGAATTAATGTCGATAACCGCCCTATGCAAAGGCGTCATTCCAGTTTCGCTATTCTGGTGATTAATCGTAGCACCAAAGCGAATGAGCAGCTGTGCAACCGGCCATGAGGCCCGTTCAACCACCCAATCTAGAGGAGTTTCGCCGTCGGGGTCCTTAATATTAGGATCCATTCCTGCACTCAGCAGCAACTCTGTCACTTCAAAATCGTCACGAGAGGCAGCGAGATGGAGCAGACTGCCATGGCTCCAAGAATTGAGGCTAACATCGGCTCCTAGCCTAAGGATATGACTGACCATTTCTGGGTCCTTGCAGGCCACAGCACATTTCAACGGAGTGCTATGTATCGCATCGCTTTCGTTAATCGAATAGCCCGGCACCCTTAAAAGCACCTCGAGGAGACGATGTTTCCTATGCGTTGCCGCCCATTGAAGGGCAGGCATGTCAGTATCACTGGCAAGCTTCTGGAGGATGAAGGGCATCGTAATATCGCACAACTTGCGGGACGCATGGGCGAGTGTGGCTAGATCTTCAAGGTCGAGGTGATGCATTACCATTGTGAGAAGCTCTAGCGGCATTTCCAGAATATGTGGAGCTATTTGGGGGGTACCGAAAAAGACGAAGGGAGATAAAAGCGGCGAAGGCGCCGTTCCAAAGCCAGCGGATGGGTTGAAAGTTTTGTTGGCCATTTCATCAGACATTATCTGTCCAGCCTCCATATCCAATTAGTAAACTGCAAAGCCGAAATGGTCGACAAACCAAAGAAGATGTCCAGTGGTGACCACTTACCAAATTAGTAGGTTTATGATTGGTCAATTATAGATATAGCAACCACCAGTCGACTATAATTCACACTAACGTCAGCCCCAATAATCCGTCAGTAAGATCTAATAGCATCACATACCCTGCAAAGACAAAGTGCGGACCAGTTATAGAAAGGGATGACCAAAAGGTGGATACCACTCCCCCAAAAAAATCCAAAAAAGGAGCCAAAGCCCCGGCGAAGATTCAAAGTGCTTTTTACCCCTAGGCACAGTGGTGGTAGGAGAAAATGTGAGAGTGAAGGAAGTTAAGGGAGTAAGCAGCAGAAGACAGGTCACCGGGACGCCAGGGCGAGGAGATGTTGCAAATGAAGATAGGGTGGGGGAGGACGGAGATAAGATAGGGAAAGAATGGGGGAGAGGACGGAGGAGCGGGAAAAGATGAGGAAAAGGGTGAGGTGAGATGGAGAGCCGGAAGCTGTTTGAAAAAAGTGAGGACGATGTCGTGGCGTTTGCTTTTAAGTGAGCTTTGCAGAGCCCCACACCAGGAGAAAAAGGCCCACGTGTAAAAACCAAGAGTGAAGGAGCTATCATAGTATTTATATTCCATTGGGAAAGAAATTAGTGGTCGTATTATAGGTGTCTGTATCTGGCTATTCAAGCCCTCCTTCGTACCGGATTCACCAAGTCACAGATTTGAGATTAACCCTTAGCCCAGAAGTGTCAAGTTTTAGTTACCAGTGGCGGCGTTTCACTAATCTATTCTCTACCGCCTATATTTCCTGCACAGTATATGTACAGTATTCACCATCCCTTTATCGTAGTTATCAATCCAGCCACTCGCCGCCGTCCCGTCTATAACACTGGCATTAAGAACGATAGGCTTGAAAAGTTCACCCAACATGTGGCAAAAAATATCAGGACGCCACTACCCATCCGGTTAAAAAATAACAGACGGACATTTTACAAATTTCATAGCAGATAGATACTAGGTATCACAATGTGCATCCGATATTCTATGGATCAATCGCTGCATCCTGTCTCCTATGACCAGAGGTTAATATTGAGGCGTTGCATATTCCTATAGTAGGAAGTATCAGCTGTGGGCTATCATACATATGTATTCCTACACCAAAATATTTTCCTCATTACCCCCCCTCCTTAAGTAACGTGTTGCTTCTTTTCCTTTCCTAATTGCGGCTTCTCTTTTCTTCATACAATAAGAATGGTCACCCCCTTCCTTTCGCTCTCCCAACTCAATTCGTAACACTGAGTTTACGGCGTCCAGAATATCTCATTCACACCCTTTGGAAGAAGCCAAATATGAGCTATATCCCACTCCAAAGGTAGCTAGAAAGTCAGACTTTCTTCTTGGCAAAGCCTTATATACATTGTGATAGACCCCATTGACTTCCTTCAATGCCAACCGCCCAATGACTACTACCAATGAAAATTAGGGGAAAAATATGTACCCTTTCAAAGGCCTCGGCACCTTGCAAACCCGCTCAGGAGTCAATCACATCGCAACCTATAGAGGTCAGAGGGTTCATTAAAATTAAAAAATTAAAAAAATTCCAGACTGCTCCTCCTCTGCTCATCGAACTTTTCCAAGCTTATTCGCGTACTGCCCCTGTCGAGTGATAAATCATGAAACACAAAGGTCACGGAAACCTATATCACCAACATCCTAGGGAAACACTCTAACTGGGAACCCCCACTCTTGCATTTCAATACCAATCTTCGGAGACTACCCATACAGCCTCGGTGATCTTGAATAAACCTGAAATAATGGGATATCTATGGTCAAGCTATGGCTCAAGCATGCAACCGAGCACCTTATGATACCTGGCAAAATCATCCAAGTACACCGATGTCGCTTCTTATCAGTATTAAGCCAAAGAGTGAATTGATCCAGAAGAGGTTCATGCCCAATTCAAAAATTATTGTGAGATCCTCTCAATAATATCAAACAGAATCATGGGCGTAAACCCCTCTAGACTAATTATTCTGAATCACTCGCAAATCTAGATCAGACATAAAAAATGCCACAGGTTTCATTCCTTAAAGTTATTACTATGCCCCCTTTTGTTTTCTCGGGGCTCTGATGCCATCGCCCCAAACCAGAGAATTTAATTCTTAGGACTTCAATCAGTGCAAGGACTCTCTGAGGCTCCCACCAGCTCCACTTTGTAGAGAAGGCATATCATTATCCCTCCAAAAGCTTAAGACCGGGTACTCGAGTATGAGACATAGATGTAAATTTGATCTACAGATCCAGCGTGCACCTCCTCCCTGCTTCCTCACATCACATAACCAACTTCTCCAGGGCACATCGCTAACTCCGGCTTCCATACAACAACCCCCAAGCGCTCAACTATTCCCCGCTATTATATAATATTACAATCTTATAACCAATCTAATCCTAATTAACCGATTATGGAGGATCAATTTATTATCGGCATAGCTCCTATACCTAATAACCGAAACATGGAAGCTACAGCTCTCCCGCTCATCCTGGATCAATCCTCAGGCCATGTCTTCGATAACCAGGGTTTGTTAGCCGAGCGCCGAATACTACAGAGGGCCCACCACACCCGCCTAACAGGTGTCTTATCCACAAAACAAAGCTCTACCATAGCCGTCGAGTTAATGTGATCCCCGGGCGACCCCCGCCAATCAAAACAGTACGATACCCTGCATCCTATATGAATTAATATACAGCAGGTTTATAAATCATGTTCCGACCTCGAAACTTGCTCCATAAGGGCTTACCAGGCGGTTCCAAGTGTGTCCTTTTTTTCTATTCCTTCTTTTTGTAAAATTATTGTTTGATTGCTTAAGGTATACCGGTAATACGAGAACATCGCACGAGGCTGCAAGCAATGCGACGAACAAAACCTGTAGGGCCATGTTCCCTCCCCGGAATAGCAACATACCCCATTATTTCATGCAAACAGAGAGCAAGCCTCTGGAAGAAAACTATTCCACCGTTCCGCACCCCCATAGCGATCCTCAGGGCACATCATCTCTCACCAAAAATGCAATCAGCCAAGCACCTCAGTTTCTCACCAGAAAATAAATATACCCCGACCAAGGCCACCAAACCCGAAATGTGCACCTACTCTTGACCTAAAATCATAACAGATCTAATAATAGCTATTTTAGCTTCCTAGAAAGCAGTGGTCAGAGTCAGAAATGACAAGACAGACCTTCGAGAACAATTCACCCTGAAGAAATCTCCCGCCCCGCATATTCATGGGTGCACTTCGGTACATAGTGCCTTTCGGCCTTCAACGGGTTCTCGTGGTGGGCCCTGTGTAACAAGAATCGGACAGCCGCTCTTCTCTCCGATGGATCGTGAGGTTGCTGCTGAGCAACACATACCGGGAATTAGGTTTCCACAAGAGCGGTAGTTTCAGGCGCACCCTGAGCTCATCCCGAGGTTAGTTGTACAGACCGTTAGTGTTTTCTCCCCTCCCTCCCTTTCCCCGGGCAGGGCGGGAAGGCCCGGAATTGTTTAGATATTTGAGGTAATTTGTTTTCTATTCTGTTCATGCCAGCTTGAAGGAAAGGGGGCGCACCGTTGCCCCTCGTTGCTATCACAGCTACTCACTCGTAATCCACGCTCGACTGCGCATCAGCATAAATGTTATGTGCCTAAAGATTTCCCATACAACAGACACAGTGCATCCAAAAAACCATAACGTCCTCAAACACCCTAGCTTTACATGTTCTCCCCCACACTCATACAAGAGAGAAAAGCCACTCGAGACTTCTGGGGCGTACAACGACACATTCTGGGGCATAACAACTTGTTAAGAAATTAAATCCTGATCCCCCTTTAGTTATCCTCTCCCGGATAGCGCAGGAGCCAATTTCGGATATGGTGCGTCACAAAATCCGCATAAGTGGTAGCTATTCCCCTAACGAAGCGATCTGAGATTCCAAACGCGAATCTCAGGGGGAGAAGCAGGAATTTCGTATACTAGATTCGGAATCGCAGCCAGGTGCAAAAAGAGAAAGCTCTGTATTCAGCCTACTATGCAAGGATACCGCCGGCACTCGAAAGGCACCTTGGGGGGGGGATCGCTTTGTACGGTACACGAAATGAAGCTCCAATAAAACACTATTGCGGTCTGCATTGTACAAGTATGTACCATGCTTGTGCTTGAGTATCAAGGTGGCGGAAAAAAATAGCGTGACCCCATATCCCACTCCGGAAGGGTGGGTGGTGAGTGGAAGGCCTGGGGCGCTCATCTGCATACAGTTTACCGTGATGCATGAGCCGGTGGGGACGGAATTCGGGAAACCTCTTGCTTCTTCTCTGGTGTGATTGAGTTTGTGCTATGTACTCACAGCATATGCTCTAGGACACCCCAGAGGCGTATAGGATGGGTGGGGTGGTGTTTGTTTGGTGAATTCACACTAGCACCGGTACCAGTAGGCCGACAGCAGGGCGGGTACGGTAGCTTCCGTGAGGCAAGGTTACTTACTATTTAGTCGGCCAGGTACGTCAGCACTTACCAATAGTAGGATATACCAGTGACTTTATAAAAGTTTCTAGACGCGAGAAGACTAGAGGATGGCAAAGTAGTTTAGAGACGTCGCCGATAATGCATAGTGCCCTGCTATAAATGTACCAGTAGTTGAGTGATAACCTATGATCAATTAGTCCACTACTCTCCAATTCTTGCCACGACCCTCGCACAACCTTAAACGCCAACTCCCTAGCACCCACGACTATCCTTATAATAGCACGATCAGCATGCCCCAACCCTCCGAGATAGCGCTACCCCAATGATCTAGCAGGCGTCAAACGGGGGCAAGGATAGCTAAGACAAGCAGTTGTCTCCTTTTTTGCCCCCCACCAACCACCCACGCCAATGGGAGATCCGACAACCAAGCTCTTATGAAACCAAGCCTGAGTCTCACGATCTTTCACCTTCTAGCAATCTTCTCCACCAGCGAGATAATTTCATGTGTGCATCCGCTTGATCCGTTGAACCTGCAAGGCGATAGCAACGCCAGCGCCAGCGGACCGTAGATTACAATGCTGTAGCTAGGTTCCTCATCCATACACTCCTACGCCAGCAAAGGCAGGTTGCAACCTTAGCGTACTACCTTACGTCTTCGGTCCCCCCCATATCAGCTCTTTGTTTTGACGATTCCAGCGAGCGAACAAGCGAGCCCTTAGGCGAAGTCAACGTCTCCATCATAAACCCACATTTCATACCTACAAGTTGGCTGCGATCCGATATGGTGCGAATGAATAGCTTACTCCGATATTACTGTGCAATCCCAATAAGGTTGCATGCGTGCGTGCAGGATACTTGTACATACAAGCACTCGTGCACTAACTATCCAGCTGACTACTATCACCATTTCCGGCTCACCACTTCTGTTCAGTATCTTGTGCGGCACGGCATGCCAGCTACCGGAGCTGCAAACCTGCCTTACATTACCTCACCTTACTTTGGCGGAAAGTTGATCTATAACGTGCCTGAGGGCCTATCGAAGATATCTCACAGCGAAAAACTTGGTCAAGAGTGAACCTTCCATTACCTATCATATTTCATCAATCTCCACCAAACCTTCCATCTTTCGTTGTGCCGTATTTTTCGGTATGCCCTCAGGCACGCTGACACAAGTACTCGTACTCGAGTACTAATAGTTCAGCAAGTATCATACCGGTAGGTGGTTTCCTTGACCCCGGCTGCCAACAAGTGGCGGTGCGAGGCTCACCCTTGATGAGCGCTGGTATCCAATTTGGGAAGAGTGGGTGATCCAGTTATGGCATAACCTATGCCTCCGCAGCTGCCTGATCTGTGAAATACAGGTACTAGTACTGTAGTCGCAACCCACTCAGGGCCAGGTAACTCACGTTCCAGCTGCTTTCAAAATCACCAAATCCAATAGACGACTCGATTCGCTAACGAAGTCCAGGTTAGTGGATTCGAATATTGACCCGCTTTGGGTTCTAATGGCTGCGTGTGTGATAATTTTCTAGAGCCTGGAGGAGTTTAGATAAGTACGGTACCGGTACTTGAGCATGGTGCGCGAAGGTGAAAAAGGTGCGAGTTATTCCTTAGGCGGGTGACGAGCAGGGATCGGCAACGGGTAATTTTTTGTTACCCTGCTTTGACGACTCCCCTTCACCAAATACGGTATCATACCGGTATCCGCCCAGTTTTGTCGTGGGCACGGTGAAGATTGTAGCACCACCGGTATACCGGTAGGCAGAGCACTGATACTGTGACAAGGAATACCGGTATTGCACCATACTCCGGTTTATCCCCAAACAGGCGTCGGGGATATACAGTACCCAGTTGGCATTAAGAAGCGTTATGAAGATCAGGTACTGTAAATCCAAGATACTAAGATAATACATGAACCCCTAGATTAAACCACAGCTGCCCACGAACCAGCGCACAACAGAAGAAAATCTGCATCACACAAGCAAAGCAAGCAGGCAAACAGGCAACCTCAGTAAACCATTCCATCCTCACCAAACAATCACTTTAACAAACCTTCCCCCCACCCCCCATTAGATCCAACGTAATCCAAGCCACCGCCTCCCTCTTCCCTTCACCTCGCACTAAAACTTCCACATAAGCTTTCAGCAACCGGGCCTATATGCCATAGCACTTCCATCCTCACGATCGTCCCAAAAAAAAAACACCCGGTCAACAAAGCCCACCCCTCTCCCAAAAAGGAAACTGTGAGGAACTCTCTTAGAACGCTACATCTCGTTCTGCACATTGAGGTGTGTCGCTGCGGGGGGCTTTCTATGTCATTTGAAATCATCCATTGTACCGTAGGAGCACTTGTTGCGCCGAGTCCAGGTGGGGGCTAGGTTGGAGGGTAACGGCCGGATTTGGTTAGATTGAGCCAGTCTAGCGAGTTTCTGGGGCGGTCTACCGGGGGCATCTACAAGTATGATAGGATTTCTTTTGGGGGGGAAGTAGATTTGCCTAACCGGTAACGATATGATAAGTGAGCAAAGTTGCTTATATCTGGCCGGAGTGTCAAGCCACCTTGAGCGGCGATGGACGGCGGATATGTGGGGGCCCGGTGAGACTTATATATTCTTGTGTCGTTTTGGTTTATTTTGGGCACACTTGGCTTCCAGCGTTTCTTACTTATCTTTCCGTTATGTCTTCTGTGGTCCGTTCGGGATTGGGGGCGGGTTATTATCATAGTACTAGTACAAGTACCAGCACTTGTGCGGTACAAGCACTAAACGGTGTGAAGGTACCGGTGCCAGTGCCGTAGTAGCGAAACAAGGAAAATACCGGTAGTGGTTGGGTAGAAAGGGGTGGTGTTGGGCCGGCTGGTTGGCAAGCCACCGTAGCCAGCTACTGTACGACTGCGGTACTGTGCCTGTGCCTTGACAGAGGGGGTCAATTTTGGGTTTTGGGAAACTTTTGTTTCATCCATGTTCGGGGCGCGCGTAAAATAATACGTCCCTTTTCTTGTTCTCCCTCAGTCATCAAAGTCGCACAAAGGGGTGGGTTTATTGAAAATTCCCTTCAACCGAATGACCAAGAAGATGGCGAGACCGGTCGAACTTCTTTTTTTTTCCGTCGGGATTGGGGAAATACCGTAGCGTTGTTCTCTCTTCTTATCAACTTTTAACTTCCATAGGATAAAACCGGGGTCGTAAGTTCTGATGCCGAGAACCGTAGGCGGCGGGGAGGGAGAAGCATTCACTCCGACGAATTGATATAATGTGGTCTTGTTCTGGTCTAGCCTGGTTCGGGCGGGTCGCCGGTTCGGGGGTTTCTATGTCGTTTGCATGATTGATTGGTCGGTTGATTGAGATGGCTCTCGTGCCAGAAGCACCTCTCCTTTCGCAACCGTAGATTGCTCATATCATACAGTATGGCGTTCTGACTAGCGGGGGGTTGATCGATGAAGAATGCATGGTCACAGTGGGGAAAAGCTCCTCGGTCCGAGTGCCCGGATATGCTCCTAATCCCATCTAAGCCAGAAAGAGCATCGCGAGGCAAAGAAGGTTTAGAGCATGCCAATGTTCCATTAAGAAGCGGTAAGAGACAAGTAATGAATCTAGCTTACCAGCTAGACTGTCTGTAGAGAGGATGAGGGCACAGCTTAGGGTTGGAGTGTGGTACCGTACTCGAGCAGTGACATGATGGGAGGCGGGGTCTGGTTCCGAAGTTCGTGTCTGAAGGAGGAAGAGGGATCTCTAGCTATGGACATGTATTGTCTTGTAGTTGGTTTGATTTGGTTTGCCCGCCCTTGGCTTACTCCTGTATCCCACGAACCACTGAATTTATCGGTAGGGACGAGCAGGTGCCGGCAGCAGGCGAGGTTCATTCAACGAATCAGCGTGTTGGTGCTGCACAGGCTGCTTCTACGACTGGGTGCATGGGAAAGACAGCTTGATGCCAATTTTCTTTAGACAGCTAAGTCAGATGGAATGGATGGAGCGATTGATGGGTTTGATGGATATCCTTTCTCGCAAGCCCCTCTAGTCATCGATTACCGGTACCTCCTGTATATGCAAAAGCACGAATAGTACTTATCTTACTGCGCTGTGTACTCGAGTAGTACGTGATGCCTGCAATCCTTCTTTTTTTCCCTTTTCAGTAGACTGCAAGAACTACCACATATCATAGTATTTCTTCCCAACTACGGTAATTACGGTAATTGCACTTCTCACCCTCGTATCCATTGAACTTCAAACAAGTAGTTTTATAGTTGTCTCTCCGCTGACTGAATACAGAGTGAGCTCCTATACATACTGATGAAGACCCGACTCCGTGCCATCTACCGTGCCTCTTCCACACGACTTTTCTTTAGACAGACAGATTGACAGAGGGAATCAATCAAGCACAAGTACGAGTACTGTTCGGGCTCCCAAGCTCCCCGGTTTGGTTCCTGTTCTGTTTCCGGTCTGCCTGCGTACTGTACTGTACCACACCCCTGGACCCTTTTCTCTCGTTCTCTCGCTGCCACACCCTGCTTTCCCACTCCGTCGCCCACCTACCAGTACGGTACCCCATCCCCCCTTCTCTTACACTCCCCCTCGCACCCTTCTTATTCTCCCTTCTTCTCTCTCGCCTTTCCTTCTCGTTACTCACCCTAATAATTATTTTTTCCTCACTCCGCGTTCCTTCCCCCTTCCTCCTTCTCTCCTTCCCCTCCACCCTGTCTCCGCCAATTTATTCTCTTCTCGCTCTCTCCCCAATCCTCCCTCAATAGGCCTGTCTCGCCAACAGCGGCCATCCTCTCTCACTCATCGCCTATCGGCCTTTTTTTCTTTTTTCTTCGTTGAGTCGCTCCACCCCTTTTTAATCTGTCGCCAGACTTTGTAGTCAACAGTAACGCATACACGGTCCCTTCGTCGTACTTTCTTCCGAGCAACCCAACCCTAGCTTTTTTTTTTTTTTTTTTTCCATCCCTTCACTCCCCAGCGGTCACAATCTTTTTCGGAACCCACATTTCTCCTTTGCGACAGATTGCGGAATTGCCTACATCAGCCAGCAGGTGCTATATGCCCGCTGCCTTTCCGTGACTCCCTAAATCTCTGTACTGTCGACTGCCGTCCCGACCTGGCTTTCATACTTACTGACAGCGCCGGTCTCCTTATTCGAGAAACCAGTGAGGAAGAAGGAGACGTTCCGTAGCGTGCAAACTCGCTGTGATCCGGCCCAAAAGGTTACCTAAGAGGAAGGAAAAGAAAAGAAAAAAGAAGATAAAATAACGTCTGCGAAAATATCACCCATCAGCTGTGCTATAGAGGAATAATTACGAAGGAAGAGGTCGGATTCGAGGGGAAAAATTAATCGCACGGTGGTTTTCAATAGACTGGTTTCGGCACTTGATATTCTCAGGTCACGTTGGCTGCCGCACCAGTACTTTCGACATCGATACGAAATTTGTGGCCATACCATCACAGCGGCTGTAGAAAGGTTTTCCTCGGCCTTTTTTACGCTCCAACTAGAAATACTAAAGAGCAAGCCTCTCCGACTGGCGGGCCCACATCATTGGTAGGCCTGAGACCTTTACCCCCCTTCTTTTTCAGTCACCATCGGGCTAGCTCCAATCGGTAGAGCCTCAGCTAACTTTTTCGACGGGGCATTTGCAGACATAATTCCTAATGTCGTCGTCTTCCGAAATCAACATGAACCACCTCGCTCCACAACACGTCTCAGGCCCCTCTACCGGGGTCAACACAGCAAATACATCTCCTACTGATTCGGCGTCGAGTAATTCTTTACGGGCTAGTTATAATCCAAATGGTGTCATGAGCGGTGCTGGTAGTTCCGCCAGTAATGTGAGAATGGGGGCGGGTTCCCCATCTTACGATGCTTCGGGCAGCAGCAGGCTCTTCTCTAAAAGGTTAGTCTACCTATCATGCTCTGAATCTTTCAAACTGTTGCTTGTTAAACGAGGCTGAATGGAAGTTTGGTCGTTTCGGCAGAGCCCGTGAGATTCAAGCGGAAGAAGGTGTTGCACCACCGGGTCTATGGGGGGTGTCATCCTCAAATCAGTCGTCATCCTCTCTGAGAGATCGTGAGAGTATGGCCCAGGAGATAAATCCTATCAGCAGCTACCAGGAACCACCTGCTATACAAAACGATTACGCCTCTACTGTCCACCGTCGGGCTCGTGCGGGAACCGTGCCATCTAGATTTTCCCCTGGCGGTTTCACTACCGCCCCGACCATTATTCCTGGCATCCCTTCCACGAGCCGCCCTTCCCCAGCACCCTCCCCGTTTAAATCCAACTCGCCACAGAATGTTGAGATGGTGGACAATGGTCCGGTATCGGTTGCCCAGTCATCATCGTCTGTGGCCTCGAGATTGAGATCCGGATCTCTGAACCTCCCTCCCCGTGCCAACTATGTGAGCCCGTTTGGACCATCTATCTTTGCAAGTTCTTGGACCCCTGGCCGTCCTACCGCAGGTGGAAACAACGGGCTTCCTTCGTCACCTGCACACTCGTCGTTCTCGAAGGATGATGAAGGAACTCATATGGCACCAAAAACCTTGGATTACCTTGGGCTTGTGGACAGCCCCCAGGCAGCTCGTGCTACGTTGGCTAAGCCGATGGGCCTGGATACTCTTATTGAAGGACAAAGGGCGGCAGCCTTGCAACCATTTATCTCTGAACTCGCCGGTATCCAAAGATCGAATAGAATCCGTTCGTATTCTGTCAACGCCAAGGAAAAATACGCTGAAGACGAAGAGGAGGAGGAGGAGGAGGAGGAACAGCGTCACCTCTACTCTGGACAACAAAGCGGCAATGTAACCCCCTCATCTCAGGCTAACTTGGCTGCCCAGGCAGCTCTTCACTCTCTCGGCGTACCCTTCTCTCCAAGTCGCCCCAGAGCCAGGACTGCCGGTGTCCTGGATTCACCTCCAGTCAATCGGTTAAAGTCTTATTTGGCCACACCATCAAGATTGGACTCAATGACAAGTGCCGCTGATATTGGCCGAGACTATTTTGATTTAGCAAACAGTTCTGATCATACTTTGAAACTCGGAAATATGCATCCTAGGCCATCAAGCGGGGAGGGGGGCTTAGCTTCAATCGAGGAGTCTTCTCTAGAGGGGCCCACACGTTCACTTTGGCTTGGGAATATTCCTGCATCGACTACTACAACATCGCTTGTTCATATATTCCAAGGTTTCGGTAATGTTGAGTCCGCTCGCGTTCTTACCCACAAGAACTGTGGGTTTGTCAACTTTAACAGCATCGACTCTGCAGTCCAGGCCCGAAGCAGCCTCAACGGAAAGGAGATTTTCCCCGGTGCCGGCCCGGTAAGAATCGGGTTTGCGAAGCCATCCTCAGCCGGAAGCAATGGTACTCCCACACCGAATGGCGGTGCCTATAGTTCCCCGAGTCCCGGGCCTCAAGGCGATTCCACACCTTCTGCGATTGGGGATGGCGCTTTGTCTCGCGACGCGAATGGTGCTACTGCTAATGGGAGCGACTCCCGTGACAGCCCTGCGGCACTCAAATTGCCCGATCTGATCGACATGAGGGAGGATATCGTCAAAATTGTACAGGAATTTGGCGCAGAACATGAGGATGCTTTGATGGTGGGAGCCAACATCGATAAGGCTGTTGAATACCAGGACTTTGAGCCTGAAATTCCACCAATCCCGGAGCCAACCCACAATCGCGTTCATGACGCGCCTAAATTGCGTGATATTAGGAAACGGATTGATAATGGAAATTGCTCGCAAACTGAAATTGAGGAGATCGCGATGGCCATGTTGGATGAGATTGCTGAACTCTCGAGTGGTATGTTTCCCAATAATCAACAATTTTATGGGTTGAAAACTAATGTATATCAGATTACCTTGGGAACACTGTTGTACAGAAGCTCTTTGAATACTGCTCTGAGGAGATCAAGGAGGCGATGTTGGTAGAGATCGGTCCCCACCTTGCCGAAATTGGAATTCGTGAGTACATTTTATTATTTGGCCAAATATAATTTGATGCTTATTTCTACGATAGACAAGAATGGCACTTGGGCTGGACAGAAAATCATCGATGTCGCCAAAACCCCTGCTCAAATGCAGAAGATTTGCGATTGTCTCCGACCCTATACTGTTGCTCTGTTCCTCGACCAATATGGAAATTACGTTCTTCAATGCTGCCTTCGCTTCGGTGCTCCGTGGAACGACTTTATTTTCGAGACTATGTTGAGTCGTATGTGGGAAATTGCACAAGGAAGATTCGGTGCTCGAGCAATGAGGGCATGTCTTGAGAGTCATCATGCAAGCAAAGACCAACAAAGAATGCTTGCTGCTGCTATCGCCTTGCACAGCGTCCAGCTCGCTACGAATGCCAATGGTGCCCTGTTACTGACTTGGTTCCTTGACACCTGCACATTCCCCCGTCGTCGCACAGTTCTCGCGCCACGTTTAGTTCCGCATCTTGTGCATCTTTGTACGCACAAGGTTGCTTATCTGACTGTGTTGAAGGTTATCAATCAGAGGAACGAGCCAGAGGCACGTGATACAATACTCAAGGCCCTATTCTTCTCGCCTGGAGACAAAGTACTTGAAGATATTCTCAGTGACCATTCGTGCGGAGCGACTCTCATTTTCAAGGTTCTTACCACACCATTCTTTGAGGAGACAATGCGGAGCGAAGTAGTTCAGAACGTCCGGAACGTCCTGCTCAAGCTTAAGGCCACCCCATCACAGGGGTACAAGAGATTAATGGACGAAGTTGGCTTACCTACTCGCAACGGGGTTTCTAATAACACCAATACTAGTAATGGACCGAAGGACCACCCGCGAGATGGTGTCAACAATAATTCAAATGCCAGTAATGATCGCAGGGGAGCGTCTCAAAACTCGCCTGCAAACCATAACCACAATCATCATAATAATAATCGCGATCTCCCGCCAGTATCATTTTATAATGTTCCCTCTTCCGGCTTCGATCCAGCCGCCTTGGCTGCTGCTGCCTCTCAGATGCCTCAAAACGGAGGATTTGACCCAGCCACTTTAAGGGCATTTGAGCAACTAAGTCTTACCGCAGGCTCACTTTATGGTACTCCTGGCCCTCCTGGAATCAATAACCCCGCTCTTCAATATCAGGCCTTGTTGCAACAATCAATGGGACGCCCAGGACCAAATTTCTTCGGGATGCCACCTCCAATGGGAAATTATAATGGAGGACAAGGCTCGCAAGATCAGTACCGTGCTGGCCACCCCAGTAGCTCTCCCGTACCCCAGCCGCAGCAAATGGCTAATAACCCGATGCTGGGAGGTATGGGTGGAACACCCGGAGTCTTCAATCCGTTGCAGCTCATGACCGGATATCCTTACGGTATTCCGGTATTCCAACCACCGCAGCAACAAGGTAACGGCGCTGGAAGTGGAAGAAGGGGTGGAAGGGTGAGTTATTCTTAGATTCGCGTCTTCAGCCAGCTCATACTAATCAATTTCGCGATAGCGTTGATACGATTGATCTATCTTCCCAAAAGACTAAACGCGGACGAGTACTCTATTTCCTCCTTGCAATCAATCCTCAGAAATTATCTTCGTTACTGCCGTAGCAAATTACATAAATCATACATTTTTATCAGTGCAATAAATGGGTGGGGGGCGGAGCTATGTATTCATGTAACGGAGGTCTTTATTTTTTCATTAACGGGAATGGTTATCTTACGTTTTTCTGCTCTTTCCTGATTTCATTTCATCTCACTCTCTTCTGTACCTTTTCTATATCTAGGCTAAGATCTGGATTTCCATCTCGCTTTCTATGATAGTTTGCTCCTAACGATCCGAGTCCTTTTTATTCGTGACCTCCAAGTCTGGCTCAATCACCGTCTCTACTATTTTCTCGTTGCTTTTTTATTCTCGTCCAGCAACATCCGCCTCCCTTTTTCCTAATGGGGGAACACATCAAAATATTTTCCTTTTTTTCTCCTACTTTCCGTCATTTCATCGTTATGTATCCTCGTACTTGCTGCTCATGTCTCCTTACACTATTTTTTCTCTTTTTTGCGTCGCGACGAAGTTAGGAAGGGAAGCCCCTCCCTGGCAATTACACTCTTTCGTATTTTCCTTCGGTTATGAGAACGAAGGAAAACTGGGAAAGGTATTGATTGTAGGGATTGTGCTTTTCATTGTTAAAACGGCGATATGGTTCGGGAGGAAAATAGGCACAATTACGACGAGAAGATTTCCTTACTAGCTTGATATTGTCTTTTTTTATTTTTTTTATTCTCTTCTTCCTATTTTATTTCCATTCTCCCAGCATTTTGCTCACTAGTGATGGAGGATGAAAAAGGGTTCTCTCTAGTTTTTCTTTTTTTAAAAAAGTTTTTTATTTTAAACCGTCTATTTTTGCAGTAAGTAACTTAAGGCTCAAGGGTCTATTTTTCCGTTGCGGCTCCGTTCCATCTTGCCATCCGGCATGCCACCGATGGAATGGATTGACACTAAGTTATCGTATCACTTGTGCAGTACAGTACACTCACTGTATCAGACCCCAATTGTGGTAATGGCGTTCCCCTATTTCTTGCCGAGACCAGTACTTTTATTCGCCCCCCAATGTTACAGCCTAAACGCGTATCATAGCTCGCTCTCTCCCCTCGTCTTAGGTATTTCTCCTTTCCCTTTGCCCTCCTCTAACATTTCCCCAACGCCCCCCCTCTCCAATCGGGTTTGCTCGATGGTCTCCGCGAGTGAGCTTTCGTGATGGGTGTTAATTTGGGAGCTACCGATGTGTGGGGGCTTGGTGGGGGGAAGCTTCGCCTTGCTTGTGCTTTGTATCGCACTCGCAATGTGGGCTCAGGTGTGTGAGGGGCAGAGCTGGACAAGACCCTCGGTGCGCCGTACGAGTACTTGAGCTAGGGGCCAATTGTAGCAGTAGCAATAGTAGGTGGGGAGGAAGATAGGTGGTGTGCTTTACGTTGGGTTAGGAGTTGGTCAGGCGGGTAGTCGCCACTACCACTCCCGGCAATTTCTTGTAAAAAGTTGTTGCGAAGGGTACTCGAGTTATATTCTCCCCCTCCCCCCTTCTCCCCTGACTTTTTTTTCTTTTCTTTTTCTCTTTCCTTCTTCCTTTCTTTTCCTACCATTCCCTGGGGTTATCTTTATCTCTGTTAGCTTTGATTTTTAGGTCCCTTGCCTTTTTTTTATTACATCTCTTTCCCCTAAGCTCAAATAATACTGCGTTTGACCTTCCATGGCTGCTCTAGTGGCAGAGACGAAGAAGGGGCAGGAGTCTGAAAGGGCTAAGAGGACCTGGTGGAAGGATGCTGTCGTTTACCAGATTTACCCCTCCAGCTTCAACGATTCCAATGGCGATGGCATTGGTGATATTCCTGGTATTATTGAGAAATTAGATTATCTGAAGGCACTGGGCATCGATATTCTCTGGCTTTCCCCTAGTATGTTCTTGTCTCATTTCCTTGCCGTTTCTTCCGCGATCTATGACTGAGGGGGTTAGTTTACTGCTCTCCGATGAAAGACATGGGTTATGACATCTCCGATTATAGGAGAGTAGACCCCAGATATGGCACCCTAGAGAATGTAGAGATGCTAGTGAATGAAGCGAGGAAGAGATCTATGAAAATTGTGATGGACTTGGTGGTTAACCATAGTTCTGATGAGGTTTGGTTGCCGGATGCCCCCTCCTTAGACTATGGGGCTGATTTGGGGTACTACTTTAGCATGGATGGTTTAAAGAGTCTAGAAAGTCAAAGACTAATCCGAAGAGAGATTATTACATCTGGAGACAACCAAAGTTTGACGCAGAAGGGAAAAGACGGCCTCCTAATAATTGGGCTTCCGTTTTCGGAGGTAATCCTCTCCCGTTCCTAACCCTTCTTTTGTTATGACGAAGTTTGATCTAGATTGCTAACCTCGGTGGTATAGGTAGTGCCTGGACTTACGATGAAGTAACCGGGGAATACTACCTCCATCTCTTCACACCTGCCCAGCCAGACCTTAACTGGGAATCACCAGTCCTTCGGAAAGAGGTATACAGTATTATGAGCTTCTGGCTCGAGAAACGAATTGCGGGTTTTCGCATGGATGTCATAAACCTCATCAGCAAGACCCCAGATCTGCCCAACGCACCGGTCACCGATCCGAAAGAGGAATACCAAGATGGGTCAATGTATTTCGCAAATGGCCCCCGCCTGCACGAATTTCTGCAGGAGATGAGGAGGGAGGTTTTAGATAAATTTGATACCATCGCGATTGGCGAGATGCCTTTCGTTACCGACCCACAGGAGGTACTTGGATGCGTTAAGGGAAGAAAGGAACTAGATATGATCTTCCAATTTGATATGTTTGTTTCGCCTCGGTTCATTATTTTCTTCTCACTTGTGCCGGCCCTGTGCTGACTCGGGTTACTTTCGTTTGGCAGCGTTGAGGTGGACTCCGCCCCAGGCCAGAACAAGTTTTACCCGCACCGATGGAAGCTCGCGGACCTCAAGGCTGTCGTGAACAAGTGGCAAACATTCATGATAAACAACGACGGTTGGAACGCAGTCTATGACGAGAACCACGACCAGCCTCGCTCTATCTTTCGCTACGTCGATAGAAGTGCTGTTGAAAAGAGTTTCCAGGCCAGGGAAATGGCGGCCAAAATGATGGCGACCTTCCTAGTCCTGCAGAGCGGTACTTTGTTTCTTTACCAAGGGCAAGAAATAGGAATGGGCAACATGCCTAGGGAATGGGGCATCGAGGAATACCAAGATGTTGAAAGTTTGAACTTCTGGAATAAGTAAGTCTGCACTCTTTCCACCATCATTAAAGCATTAATCGATACTAATGACGATAGAGTGCTGGAGGAGAGAGGGGGCGACCTGAGCAAAATGAAGGACGTCATGGAGGCTCTTCAGTCAAAGGCTAGAGATAATTCTCGAACTCCGGTTCAGGTAAGTGATGGCCTGTGACGTCGAACAAACTTCCATCCTGCTAGAATCCAGTACCATAGCCTCATGGCCGATCACCGCCCCAAAAGAATGTATGAGAATGTATGTTTCAACGCTGACGGTTTGATTGTTTCATCACGACAGTGGGATTCCAGTCCTCAAGCAGGGTTCACGAAGGGTAGGCCTTGGATGCGAGTCAATGATGACTACAAAGAATGGAACGCCGCGGCACAGATTGGCTCCCCGTCCAGTGTGTACAGTTATTACACGAAACTCCTTAGCCTCCGTCGGGATCACAAGAATATCATCGTCTACGGGGATTTCGAAATGCTTTCTCATGACCACGAGAAGGTCTTTGCCTATAAGCGCTACGGTTACTATCATGATCCAGACATCGGGAAGGCTGCCGTTATTGTAGTCATGAACTTTACCGATGAAGCGGAAGTGGAGTGGGACCTGAGAGAGGGAAAGTTTGGGAAAGAGGGGTTGTTGCAAAAACCAGAAGTAATAATTGGCAACTACGGTGATGGAAAGGTCACTGTGAAAGATGGAATCGTTCGCCTCAGGCCGTTCGAAGCAGCGGTTTTCTGGGGTGACTTTGTTGATGTTGGTATGGGTGGAGGGCAAGGCCCCAACTGTGTTGTCTCTTGAATTGGGTTTGCCGATGGTGTCGATTTATTTATTTTGCCCAGATTTTGTTTTTTTGTTTTTTCATTAAATTTTATGACTTTACGATGGGTATGCTCTGCGGGTAATTTTGTGATTTTGAGCAATAAATTATGAGCGCTGTACGTTTGACTCATCATTGGAACTTCTCGGAAGG